>JAYESD010000011.1:156020911-156222491 GCA_036927565.1 Tuctoria greenei
GCCGACAACGACAGGGCTACTGCAGGTGCGTACTTCTTCTAGTATTTTAACAAGTTGCAGGTGCGCTGAATTTGAAATGTTGTTTGTGTCACAGATGTCACCTAGAATTTGCTAGAGTCCTTCAGTGGGCCAAGCTAGCTTGCATATGTAGGTGCTCAATGTAGATCTTCAGCAGTGAGCCGCAACCGCCGTCATGCATGGCCACACTGGCAAACACCTTCGCTTGCCCACGACGTGGTCGTTGACCTGGAGCACTTGCGACATAGGTGTACGAGTTGATATATAGAGGAGCAAAGATGTCATTAGCGGCCTTCGATTTGCCGGTTGATCCCTCTGTCACTACTTTCTTGATTCCTCTGGGGCAAGGCCTGGTGCGCTGCTCGGCGTGCTTGATTCTTCCGCCTTCCGATGACATTTGCCTTAATCAAGTTTGGCCAACTTGTGTGCATGTTTTACACATTTAAGATCTGCAATAGTGCAGCATGCATGCGCAATAATGTGGGCTTGCTTTTCAAAGATCAATTTTAGCGCCGCTTTATCTCAACGCGTAAATAGAAAATCACAGACAAGTGATTGATATGTACTTGCTCCGTCTCAAAATATTTGTCGCTTTGTAGTTCAAAAATGAACTACAAAACGACAATATTTTTGGAACGGAGGGAGTACCAAGGTGTATCAAATTAACCCAACGTTTTATCAACGTAGCTTGCGCGCAGACACACATAGAAGAACTTTCTCGTCCTTTCTTCTAGTAGCTAGACATTATACGCTTCAACACGGAGACCATGAAGAGAAGTACATCTTCATCCACAAACACATACTACTACTACTACTACTACATCTTGACCCACAGAACGTAGTTTTCAGGCATGTAGTTATATATTTCCTCTCCGCGATGAGCATGGAGCAAGTGGAAGATGCCACAGTACCAGGTGGTGGTGTTCCTGTGACACACGACGACTACCGCCACCGTGGCACCGCCTCCGACACTGGTGAGCTGCACACGGAGTGCTTCCACCTGTGTGAGGAGGTGGCAGTACCGTACGACGTACGGGTACTCCGTGGAGTGACAAGTCAGCACCTTTACACCTCCCGACAGGAGCAGATCTACAGGGGGTCAGAGGGAGCTCAAGCCCCCCCTACACTCCCATGTATAGAGGAGCCCCCCCCCCCCCTTTAGCACCTCCATGAATTTTGTGGAAAGAGAAGTGGATTTGAAGATTTAAAGTTTGAATATGAATGCAAGCACATCACCTGTTCGATGTAATGTTTCGGTAAAGAACATTGGTTCAAAGTCTAAATGTATCTATGAGAACATTTGAACTTGTGTCTATTAGAGTGTAGTTCAGCTCCGCTAAGATTTCGATATGGATCCGCCACTGCCTCCCAGGATGCGAGAGATACCTGCCACAATGTACTGGGCGGGTTCCCTGGCACTATGGACTGCGGTGACCACGCGGCAGCTGCTCGGTAGCAATCGGGGAACAAGGTCGAGCTCCGCTTCCTGCGATGTAGCACAGGCGACGGTCTCGCAGGTACGAAGGGTGTAGGCGACTCGGTCCACTCTCGCCGATCCAAGCCAAATGCTGAAGATTCTCATGATTTGCTCCATGGAGATGAACAGGAAGGATTCGGCATCCCGCTTGGACACGAACTGCTTCGGTTGGGATTTGAGGAGCAGTGTGGTGCCTCGAGAAAGAAGCGCGCCCTTGTACAAGCTCTTTCTGACGAAGAGCATCCTAGGCTTGGCGTGATCCTCTTCGTCGCGCCTATAATAGCCATTCACATTGCTCGCCCACAAATGCACGCAGGATATTGCACACACCAACTCAACTCAACACCACTGATAGCCTATCAGATATGGGCTCCCTTCGTGGATCCCTCCTCCTGCTCTTGGTTGTGTCCACCACCATGCAGTCCATGCCTCCTCCTCCCGCCCCGTCCACTGTTGTCGTGCCACTTCTAGCAGCACGGGTGGGGATCGCCGTTGCAGCGGAGACTCCTCGAGCTTACCCCGTCATCGTCGATGACTGGTCGAGCGCCGCGGAGGCAACTGCTCCCTTGGACGTTGATGAAAACTACCCGGTGAGGTGGCCCAGACGCGCGGAGACCCCATTTAACCATGTGGCCTACACGGTGGATTGGAGATACAATGACAAAGAAGCCGACGACGACAGGGCTGCTGCAGGTGCATACTTCTTCTAATATTTTAACAAGCTGCTGGTGCGCTGAATTTGAAATGTGGTTGGTGTCAGAGATGTCACCTAGAATTTGCCAGAGTCCTTCAACGGACCAAGCTAGCTTGCAAAGGTAGGTGCTCAATGTAGATCTCCAGCATTGCGCTGCAACTGCCGTCATGCATGGCCCCACTGGCAAACACCTTCGCTTGCCCACGACATGGTCACTGAACTGGAGCACCCGCGACATAGGTGTATGGGTTGATATATAGAGGAGCAAAGATGTCATTCGCGGCCTTCGATTTGCCGATTGCTCCCTCCGTCGTTACTTTCTTGATTCCTTTGGGGCAGGGCCTGCTGCGCAGCTCGGCATGCTCGATTCTTCTGCCTTCCGATGACTTTTGCCTTGATCAAGTTTGGCCAACTCGTGCGCACGTTTTACACGTTTAAGATCTGCAATGGTGCAGCATGCATGCGCAATAATGTGGCCTTGCTTTTCAAAAATCAATTTTAGTGTCGCTTTATCTCAGCGCGTACGTAGAAAATCACAGACAAGTGATTGAGACGTACTCCCTCCATCTCAAAAAAAATTGTCGCCTTGTATTTCAAAAATGAAATACAAAATGAAAATCTTTTTGGAACAGAGGGAGTATCAAGGTGCATCAAATTAACCCAATGTTTTATTGACCTAGATGGCACGCACGCACACATAGAAGAATTTTTTCGTCTTTTTTCTAGTAGCTAGACATTATACGCTTCAACACGGATATAGCATGAAGAGAAGTACATCTTCATCCACAAACACATAATACTACTACATCTTGACCCACAGAACGTAGTTTTCAAACATGTAGTGACATATTGCCTTTTCGTGAGGAGCACGGAGCAAGTGGAAGATGTTGCAGTGCCAAGTGGTGGTGTTCCTATGACACACAGCGACTACCGCCGCCTCCGACACTGGTGAGCTGCACGCGGAGTGCTTCCACCTGCGTGAGGAGGTGGCAGTATCATACGATGTACGGGTACTCCATGGAGTGGCATGTCAGCACAGTGTCACCTCCCGGCAGGAGCGGATCCACAAAGGGGTCAGAGGGGGCTCAAGCCACCCCCCCCCCCCCCCCCCACACACACACACACTCCAATGTATAGTGGACCCCCCCCCCCCCCTTTGAGCACCTCAATGAATTTTGTTGAACGAGAAGTGGATTTGAATAGTCAAAGTTTGAAGATGAATGCAAGCACATCACCTATTCGATGGAATGTTTCAGTGCAAAAACATTGGTTCAAAGTCTAAATTTATGTATGAGAAAATTTGAACTTGTTTCTATTAGAGTGTAGTTCAGCTCCCCTAAGATTTTGATATGGATCCGCCACTGCGTCCCAGGAAGCGAGAGATACCTTCCACAGTGTACTGAGCGGGTTCCCTCGCGCCGTGGACCGCGATGACCACGCGGCGGCTGCCCGGTAGAAGTTGGGCAACGAGGTCAAGCTCCGCTTCCTGCAACGTAGCACAAGCGCCGGCCTTGTTGGTACGGAGGGTGTAGGCGTCTCGGTCCGCTCTCGCTGATCCAAGGCAAATGTTGAAGGTTCTCAGGATTCGTTCCAGCTCCCTGGAGATGAACGAGAAGGCTTCGGCATCCCGCCTGGACACGAACTGCTTCGGTTGGGATTTGAGGCACCGTGTGGTGCCTCGAGGAAGAAGCGCGCCCGTGTACAAGCTCTTTCTGACGAAGATCATCCTTGGCTTGGCATGAGCCTCTTCGTCGCACCTATAAAAGCCATCCACCTTGCCCGCCCACAGACGCACGCTGAATACCGCACACACCAACTCAACTTAGCACCACTGATAGCCTGACAGATATGGGCTCCCTTCGTGGCTCCCTCCTCCTGCTCTTGGTTGTGTCCACCACCATGCAATCCATGCCTCCTCCTCCGGCCCCGTCCACCATCGTCGTGCCACATCCAGCAGCACAGGTGGGGATTGCCATTGTAGCGGAGACTCCTCGAGCTTACCCCGTCATCGTCGATGACTGGCCAAGCACCACGGAGGCAACTCCTCCCTTGGACGCTGATGAAGACTACCCGGTGAGGTGGCCTAGTCGCGTGGAGACCCCATTTAAACATGAGGCCTACCCGGTGGATTGGAGAACAATGACAAAGAAGCCGACGACGACGGGGCTACTGCAGGTGCGTACTTCTTCTAGTATTTTAACAAGCTGCAGGTGCGTTGAATTTGAAATGTGGTTTGTGTCAGGGATGTCACCTAGAATTTGTTGGAATCCTTCAGCGGACCAAGCTAGCTTGCAAAGGTAGGTGCTCAGTGTGGATCTTCAGCATTGCGCCACAACCGATGTCATGCATGGCCCCACCAGCAAGCACCTTTGCTTGCCACGACGTGGTCGCTGACCTGGAGCACCTGTGACATAGGTGTAGGTGTACGGGTTGATATATAGAGGAGAAAAGATGTCATTTGCGGCCTTCTATTTTCCGGTTGCTCCCTCCGTCATTACTTTCTTGATTCCTCTGGGGTGGGGCTTGCTGCGAGCTCGGCGTGATCCATTCTTCTGCCTTCTGACGGCTTTTGCCTTGATCAATTTTGGCCAACTCATGCACACGTTTTACACGTATAAGATCAACAATGGTGCAGCATGCATGCGCAATAATGTGGGCTTGCTTTTCGAAGATCAATTTCAGTGTTGCTTTATCTAAGCGCGTAAGTAGAAAATCACAAACAAGTGATTGAGACATACTCCCTCTGTCTCAAAAAATTGATTGCTTTGCAGTTCAAAAATGAACTACAAAATGACAACCTTTTTGGAACGGAGGGAGCACCAAGGTGTATCAAATTAACCCAACGTTTTATCGACCTAGCTTGCGCGCACACACACATAGAAGAATTTTCTCGTCCTTTCTTCTAGTAGCTAGACATTATACGCTTCAACCTAGATATACCATGAAGAGAAGTACATCTTCATCCACAAACACATACTACTACTACATCTTGACCCACATAACATAGTTTTCAGGCATGTAGTGACATATTTCCTCTCTGCGAGGAGCATGGAGAAAGTGGAAGATGCTGGAGTACCAGGTGGTGGTGTTCCTGTGACACACGACGACTGCCGCCACCGTGGTGCCGCCTCCGACACTGGTGAGATGCACGCGAAGTGCTTCCACCTGCGTGAGAAGGTGGCAATATCGTACGACGTAGGGTACTCCATGGAGTGGCATGTTAGCACCGTGTCACCTCCCAACAGGAGCAGATCCACAGGAGGGTCAGAGGGGCTCAAGCCCCCTACTCTCGCAGGTATAGTGGAGCCCCCCCCCCCCCCCCCCATTTGAGCCCCTCCATGAATTTTGTGGAAAGAGAAGTGGATTTGAAGAGTTAAAGTTTGAAGATGAATGCAAGCACATCACCTGTTTGATGGATTGTTTCAGTGAAAAACATTGGTTCAAAGTCTAAATTTATGTATGAAAACATTTGAACTTGTGTCTATTAGAGTGTAGTTCAGCTCTCGGGATGCGAGCTCCGCTTCCTGCGACATAGCATAGGCACCAGCCTCGCAGGTACGGATGGTGTAGGAGATTCGGTCCACTCTCGCCGATCCATGCTGGATGCTGAAGATTCTCAGGATTCGTTCCATCTCCATGTAGATGAACGGGAAGGATTTGGCATCCCGCCTGGACACGAACTGCTTCGGTTGGGATTTCAGGCGTAGTGTGGTGCCTCAATGAAGAAGTGTGCCTGTGTACAAGATCTTTCTGACGAACAGCATCCTGGGCTTGGCGTGAGCCTCTTCGAAGCGCCTATAAAAGTCATCCACCTTGCCCGCCCACATACGGACGTAGAATACCGCAAACACCAACTCAACTCAGCACCACAAATAGCCTGTCAGATATGGGCTTCCTTTGTGGCTCCCTCCTCCTGCTCTTGGTCGTGTCCACCACCGTGCAGTCCATGCCTCCTCCTCCGGTCACGTCGACCGTCGTTCCACTTCCAGTAGCACGAATGGGGATCATCATTGTAGCGAAGACTCCTCGAGCTTACCCCGTCATCGCCGACGACTAGCCGAGTGCCGCGAAGGCAACTCCTCCCTTGGACGCTAATGAAGACTACCCGATGCGGTGGCCCAGTCGCGCGGAGACCCCATTTAACCATGAGGCCTACATAGTGGACTGGAGATACAATGACAAAGAAGCCGACGACGACGAGGCTGCTGCAGGTGCGTACTTCTTCTAGTATTTTAACAAGCTGCAGGTGCGCTAAATTTGAAATGTGGTTTGTGTATAAGATGTCACCTAGAATTTGCCAGAGTCCTTCATCGGACCAAGCTAGCTTTCAAAGGTAGGTTCTCAATGTAGATCTTCAACATTGCGTCGCAACCATCATCATGCATGGCCTCACCGGCAAACACCTTCGCTTGCCCACGACGTGGTCGCTGATCTAGAGCACCCATGACATAGTTGTCCAGGTTGATATATAGAGGAGCAAAGATGTCATTCGCGACCTTCGATTTGCCGGTTGCTCCCTCCGTCATTACTTTCTTGATTCCTCTGGGGCGGGGCCTACTGCGCAGCTCAGCGTGCTCGATTCTTCTGCCTTCCGACGACTTTTGCCTTGATCAAGTTCGGCCAACTCGTGCGCATGTTTACACGTTTAAGATCAGCAATGGTGCAGCATGCATGCGCAATAATGTGGGCTTGCTTTTTGAAGATCAATTTTAGCGTCGCTTTATCTCAGTGCGTAAGTAGAAAATCAAAAACAAGTGATTTAGACATACTCCCTTCGTCTAAAAAAATTGTCGCTTTATGTTCAAAAATGAACTAAGAAACGATAATCTTTTTGGAACGGAGGGGGTACCAAGGTGTATCAAATTAACCCAATGTTTTATCGACCTATCTTGCGTGCACACACATAGAAGAATTTTCTCGTCCTTTCTTCTAGTAGCTAGACATTATACGCTTCAACCTAGATATACCATGTAGAGAAGTACATCTTCATCCACAAACACATACTACTATTACTACATCTTGACCCACAGAATGTAGTTTTAAGGCATGTAGTGACATATTTCCTCTCCGCGGGGAGCATGGAGCAAGTGAAAGATGCTGGAGTACCAGGTGGTGGTGTTCCTGTGACACACAACGACTGTTGCCATCGTGGCGCCGCCTCCGACACTTGGGATCTGCACGCGGATTGCTTCCACCTGCATGAGGAGGTGGAAGTGTCGTATGACGTATGGGTACTCCATGGAGTGGCAAGCCAGCACCGTGTCACCTCCCGGTAGGAGCGGATCTACAGGAGGGTCAGAGGTGGCTCAAGCCCCCCCCCCCCCCCTACTCTCCCAGGTATAGTGGACCCCCCCCCCCCTTTGAGCCCCTTCATGAATTTTGTGGAAAGAGAAGTGGATTTGAAGAGTTAAAGTTTGAAGATGAATGCAAGCACATCACCTGTTCGATGGAATGTTTTAGTGAAAAAACATTAGTTCAAAGTCTAAATTTATATATGAGAACATTTGAACTTTTGTCTATTAGAATGTAGTTCAACACCCCTAAGATTTTGGTTTGGATCCGTCACTGCCTCTCGAGATGCGAGAGATACCTGCCATAGTGTACTGAGCGGGTTCCCTGGCATCGTCGACCGCGGACCACGTGGTGGCTGCCCGGTAGCAGTCGGGCAACGAGTTCAAGCTCTGCTTCTTGCGACATAGCACAGGCGCCGGCCTCGCAGGTACGAAGGGTGTAGGTGACTCGGTCCGCTCTCGTCGATCCATGTCGGATGCTGAAGATTCCCAGGATTCGTTCCAACTCCATGGAGATGAACAGGAAGGATCCGACATCCCGCATGGACACAAACTGCTTTGGTTGGGATTTGAAGCGCAGTGTGGTGCCTCGAGGAAGAAGTGTGCCCATGTACAAGCTCTCTCTGACGAAGAGCATCCTAGGCTTGGCGTGAGCCTCTTCACCGTGCGTATAAAAGCCATCCACCTTGTCCGCCCACAGACGCACGCAGAATACCGCACACACCAACTCAACTCAGCACCACTGATAGCCTGTCAGATATGGTCTCCCTTCGTGGCTCCCTCCTCCTGCCCTTGGTTGTGTCCACTACCATGCAGTCCATGCCTCCTCCTCCATCCCCGTCCACCGTCGTCGTTCCACGTCCAGCTGCACGGTTGGGGATCGTTGTTGCAGCGGAGACTCCTCGAGCTTACCCCGTCATCACTGACGATTGGTCGAGCACCGCGGTGGCAACTCCTCCCTTGGACCCTGATGAAGACTACCCGGTGAGGTGGCCCAGTCGCGTGGAGACCCCATTTAACCATGAGGCCTACACAGTGGATTGGAGATACAATGACAAAGAAGTCGACGACGACGGGGCTGCTGCAGGTGCGTACTTCTTCTAATATTTTAACAAGCTGCAGGTGCACTGAAATTGAAATTTGGTTTGTGTATAAGATGTCACCTAGAATTTGTCGGAGTCCTTCAGTGGACCAAGCTAGCTTGCAAAGGTAGGTGCTCAATATAGACCTTCAACATTGCGCTGCAACCGTCGTCATGCATGGCCCCACCAGCAAACACCTTCGCTTGCCCACAACGTGGTCGCTGACCTGGAGCACCCGCGACATAGATGTACGGGTTGATATATAGAGGAGCAAAGATATCATTAACGGCCTTTGATTTGCCGGTTGCTCCCTCCGTCATTACTTTCTTGATTCCTCTGGGGTGGGGCCTGCTGTGCATATCGATGTGCTCGATTCTTCTGCCTTCCGACGACTTTTGCCTTGATCAAGTTCGGCCAACTCGTGCGCATGTTTTACACGTTTAAGATCGGCAATGGTGCAGCATGCATGCGCAATAATGTGAGCTTGCTTTTTGAAGATGAATTTTAGCATCGCTTTATCTCAGCGCGAAAGTAATAAATCACAAACAAGTGTTTGAGACATACTCCCACTGTCTAAAAAAATTTGTCGCTTTGTAGTTCAAAAGTGAACTACAAAACGACAATTTTTTTTAGACAGTGGGAGTACCAAGGTGTATCAAATTAACCCAACGTTTTATTGTCCTAGCTTGCGCGCACACAAACATAGAAGAATTTTATCGTCCTTTCTTCTAGTAGCTAGACATTATATGCTTCAACACGGATATAAGTACATATTCATCCACAAACACATACTACTACTACATCTTGACCCACAGAACGTAGTTTTCAGGCATGTAGTGACATATTTTCTCTCCACAAGGAGCATGGAGCAAGTGAAAGATGCTGGAGTATCAGGTGGTGGAAGGTGTTCCTGTGACACATGATGACTGCTTTCGCCGTGGCGCCGCCTCCGACACTTGTGAGATGCATGCGGAGTGCTTCCACCCGCGTGAGGAGGTGGCAGTACCATACGACGTACGGGTACTCCATGGAGTGGCAAGCCAACACCATGTCACCTCCCGGCAGGAGCAGATTCACAAGGGGGTCATAGGGGGGTCAAGCCCCCCCCCCCCCCACTCTCCCTGGTATAGTGGAGCCCCCCACCCCCCTTGAGCCCCTCCATGAAATTTGTGGAAAGAGAAGTAGATTTGAAAAGTTAAAGTTTGAAGATGAATGCAAGCACATCACCTGTTCGATGGAATGTTTTAGTGAAACAACATTGGTTCAAAATGTAAATTTATGTATGAGAACATTTGAACTTGTGTCTATTAGAATGTAGTTCAGCAACGCTAAGATTTCGGTTTGGATCCGGCACTACCTCCCGAGATGCGAGAGATACCTGCCACGGTGTACTGAGCGGGTTCCCTGGCATCGTGAACCGCGGTGACCACGCGGCGGCTGCCCAATAGCAGTTGGGAAATGAGGTCGAACTCTTCTTCCTGCGACGTAGCACACGCGCCGGCCTCGCAGGTACGGAGGGTGTAGGCGACTCGGTCTGCTCTCGCCGATCCAAGGCGGATGCTGAAGATTCTTAGGATTCGTTCCAGCTCCATGGAGATGAACAGGAAGGATTCGTCATCCCGCCTGGACACGAAATGCTTCGGTTGGGATTTGAGGCGCAGTGTGGTGCCTCGAGAAAGATGTGTGCCCGTGTACAAGCTCTTTCTGACGAAGAGCATCTTGCCTTGGCGTGAGCCTCTTCGCGGCGAAGAGGCTCACACCAAGCCTAGGATGCTCTTCGTCAGAAAGAGCTTGTACACGGGCACGCATCTTCCTCGAGGCACCACACTGCGCCTCAAATCTCAACCGAAGCAGTTCGTGTCCAAGCGGGATGCCGAATCCTTCCCGTTCATCTCCATGGAGCTGGAACGAATCCTGAAAATCTTCAGCATCCGCCTTGGATCGGCGAGAGTGGACCGAGTCGCCTACACCCTCCGTACCTGCGAGGCCGTCGCCTGTGTTACTTCACAGGAAGCGGAGCTCGACCTTGTTGCCCGATTGCTACAGGGCAGCTGCCGCGTGGTCACCGCGGTCCACATCGTCAGGGAACCCGCTCAGTACATTGTGGCAGGTATCTGACAGACTTCCAGTGGTGCTGAGTTGAGTTGATGTGTGCAGTATTCAGTGTGTGTCTGTGGGGGAGGTGGATGGCTTTTATAGGCACGGTGAAGAGGCAGGGCAGGCGGGCGTGGTGAACTCGAGTCTTGTGTCTAGAGGAGGCCCCTCTGTTCGGGCAGTGTGGTGTGGCCTAGTGGGCGTGGTCAGGCAGATCATCCAATGCTCATTCAGGGAGGTAGATGGGTCACGGGATGCACGCACGCGCAGAGGTCAGGCCGCACATGCATATCATCGAATGCTCATTCATGTGTTAATGAGCGAACATGCATGATGAGCTAACGAGCCGTGGGCGCATGCAAACCAGATGAACTGGTCTGATGTATACAAATGTATAAATATGTATTCATACTCTTCGAAAGCTACTCCCTCCAACCTAAAATATTTGTCACTTTTCAGTTCAAAAATGAACTAAAGAATGAAAAATATTTTCAGATGGAGAGAGTACTTTGTAAGTATCAGACTACTTTGTACACATAACGATTAGATATTCCAGGGGTTGAGTGCTTTTTTTTTCGAATGAAAAGGGGTTAAGCGCTTTCACCATTTAGTCAAAGTCTTCAGTAAAATTTGCACCACTCTTCACAGGAAGCATTAGAAGGAACATGAAATCAGTAATGGGCAGAGGTAACATAATAAATTACTACAGAACATAATCACTAAAGTACTCCTGACGCTCCTAGTACATAATCACTAAAGTACCAAATCGATATTTATTTTGGAATGGGGGAGTAATAATTTAGCAGTTTTTTCATGTGCTACTTGTAACCTGATCCCATGGTATATTCAGATACGAGTTTGGAAAATAAGGAAGAACTGTCTTCTAGCAGCTTAGCTGGAGTATCCTGCTCTGCGATTTCACCTGTTTCAAAACATAAAGAGTTAAAATTGAAGGAGCAACAGATATCAACATTTTGGGCTCGCAAGTCCGAGTATGACTGACCGTTGTCCAGAAGCAAGACTTTGTCACAGCCAAGAACTGATGTAATGCGATGTGCTATCGTAATCACGGTGCACTCAAGAAACTGAATTTTTAATGTCTCTTGAATCAAATTGTCTGTTATTGGGTCCACAGAAGAAGTAGCTTCATCCAAAACCAAGACCCTTCTTCTTTTAAGAATCACCCTTCCCAAACAGAGAAGCTGACGTTGACCTGCGCTCCAGTTTTTGCCATCTTCCATCACTGTATCAAAAAAATAATGCGTTAAGGCTGAGATAGAGCAGTGTATTGGGAAATTCTGGCAGATATCGTACCTATCGAGTCAAGCTTAAGCTCACTCTTTCGAACTTCATCCGCAAGATGACATGAATTCAATGCCTACACATAAAAACAGTACTTTAGCCACCAAAACAAAAAAAAATGATGCTGTAAGATAAAAACATGTAGGTACACGAATGAAGAAGTGACGATATTAATTTAATAATTAAATTTATGTATGTACCTCCCAAATTTGTTCATCACTGTACTCCCCCAGGGGGTCGATATTGCTCCGCAAGGTCCCCTCAAACATAACAGGATCTTGTGGAATGATGCTCAATCTTGTACGAAGGTCATGCAGTCCAATGGTGCAGATGTCAATGCCATCTATCAACACTTGTCCAGACCATGGGTCCACAATGCGGAATAATGCCTGAATCAAGGTTGATTTGCCACCACCTGTCCTTCCCACAATACCTATCTTCTTTCCCCCTGGTAAGGTGCAGGTCAGGCCTTTCAGAACAAAAGGCAAGTGTGGTGCATACCGTACCTGCATCGCAATAAAGAACTTGAGAAACAATTATACAATTTGAATTATGTAATACATAAAGTTGAGGAGACAAACATGCAGGTTACGGAGCTCAATTTCGCCCTTTATTGGCCATTGGCAATCTGGTCTACTTTCAGATAATGTAAGTGGTGGTTCAGAAGGAATATTTGTATATTGCAATATTCTTTCCACAGATATCATTTCATTTTCCAAACTGCAGAGAACAGCAATAGCCCACCCTTGTAGCATGCTGAGACTTAGTCCATAAGTGACTGCAAGACCAGCAGTCTCTGTACAAAATATTATCGGGATGTTAGAAGTCAATAATAACAGTCCTGATCTAGCTAGAAAAGGATTGATTTACTTACTTGGGTCAATTAGAGCTGTTGGGGAGGAGACCAGAAGCATCAATGTGAAAGAAAAAATGAAGGATGAAAGAATATCCAAGCGAAAGCACAACCATTCCATTGCAGCAGCGTTATATAAACTTGGACGAGATACATTATCTACCAAATGTCCAATAGAGCTGATAAATTGCCTTTCCTTTTGAAAGCATCGAATGATATCTGAGCCAGCTATTGATTCCGTAAAATGTTGCAATACAGGAGCTCTGGAAACTCCAATCAACCTTTGCAACTCCCTAGCAGCATCTATATAGTATTGCTAAAATGAAAAAAAAAACTGTAGCATATAATTAGGTGTCAAACAATGAACACAATACACGAAATAATAACTATGAGATGCAACTAATGAACATCATAAGGTAAAATAAAATCTTGAATAAATTTTTACTAATTTATCCAACACACATATTTACAATGTCAATTGTCTTGTTCGTAATTCTATAAAAGAAAACTCATAATTACAATCAATTGGTACAATCAATTTTAAAAACAAATTAACATTAAACTAACCTGATACCACAGCGATGCGACAACAATAGGGATAAAAATTACAAATACTGGCCATGCAACCCGTGACATCAGAAAAATTGTGCCTAGAATCTCAATGGCAGGAAATAGAAGATACGCCATCAGGCTGAAAATTCTAGTATCCACTGTGCTTTGGTCGGTCGAAGCCTATATACAGTTCATTTCAACTTTCAGTATAAAAAAAGTACACAAAAAGAAAGCAAATATTAGAAATTTCAAATAATCAATACGGTATGCAGTAAAAAACGATACGCTGGATGTAATAACTTACTCTATTCAAGATACGCCCGCTAGGAGTGGAGTCAAAGAAAGACATTGGAGCTCGGAATATGCAGTCATGCATCTTTTCAAATAGAATAGTGGCGGTCTTACATCCAGCCATGACAAGAAGATGTGACCGTAAGAAGATGCACAATGTGCTAATAAGTGCTAATGCAACATATACATTTATCATCAGCAAACAACTGACTCGTGGATTCATGTTTTTAGATATTGGAGCGGCCCAGGTCATCCAGAAATTGCTTCCAATTTGAAGAACTTGGAAAATTATCTGAGCTAACAAAATAAGTGGCACAAGTGATCCATTATATGCCATTGTAATATATTTCCAGTAGACAAAAATTCCAACTCGGCCTTTCTCCCTCTCTTCTTCTAGTACCAGCTGACCATTATCAACAATTCCTTCTTCATTGTTATTATCCTGTTCAGCCTCTGATATGACTAGGGTGTTTCCATCACCACCAGGATGATATGTACTATCAAAATTGTTATTAGGCCGCTCCAGCATGTCAAGGGTTGATAAGGCGTCTTTGTGGGATACAACTAATTCCATAAGCTCTTCACCGGATCTAAGGATTTCTTCGTAGTTCCCTGACTGTGTTATCTTTCCATTCTTCAGAACCTGGAAAATGAGAGGAAATTTTGCTTTTAGCTTATAATATGAGTGGAATTGGATCTGTGGAAAGTTGCGTACAGCAAACAAAAAAAGGCTATATTGACAATGCCAACTTACCAGGATAAGATCAGCCGAAGGCAAGAATTCAACATGATGGGTAACATATAGAACAGTTTTTGAAGCTAAAAATCCTAGGAAGCATTCCTGCAAAATTGCAAATTATATATAGCTGGTAAGTTTCAATGAACAACAACAAATAATGTTTCTAACTCCAGAATCAAGTTCAGGGACGGATCATATTTCAAAACCCATAGCTAACATGGCAATCAAATTGATGAGTCGTTGTTCAGCATAATGAAAAGAATAGATCTGCAAAGGATACTCTAGTTTTACTCAGACCTCTCAACACCCTTTTTATTCTTCAAGCATCAATTTATAGATGTTTATTGCTGGAGCGAGACAGAGTCTAGTTCTTACATATTGGCACATATTAATAACTAATATAAAGAAAATAATCTGTTGATTATTTTCAGATCTAGGTAAACTCCGCCAAGAATAACAAATTAACTTAAAATACTGAATTCTGATTGGACCAAAAAATAAGTAAACATGAATATTTTGACATTAAGATCTAGGAAACTGTTGTGTAGAATCAGGAATAAGTACCGAGTGTCATAACAAATGCTATGATTTTTACCAATAGAATGTATCAAAGGGCATACCTTGAATAAATGTAGCCCAGTACGAGCATCAACGGCACTAAATGGATCATCAAATAGAAATATATCAGCATCTTGATACAAGGCACGGGCTATTTGTATCCTCTGTTTCTGTCCCCCGCTTAAGTTGATTCCCCTCTCTCCTATAATTGTTTGGTCACCCAAAGAAAATGTATCCAAATCTTTTTTGAAAGAGCATGCTTCAAGGACCTTTTCGTATCTTTCTCTATTCATTTGTGAACCAAAAAGTACATTTTCCTCAATAGTTCCACTTTGTATCCATGGTGACTGGCTGACAAAAGCAATCCTACCACAAGTTTGAACCTCTCCAGATAGCTTTGGTATCTCACCAAGAATGCACGACAGTAAGCTTGATTTACCAGAGCCGACAGTTCCACAAATAGCAACCCTCATTCCTTGTCGTACAGAAAAGTTCACGTCTTGGAGAGTAGGCACCTGAGAAGATTTATCCCAAGAGAAACGACCATTTGTCACCTCAACAGACTTATCGGTGCTACCATCTGGAAGCTTAGTTACAGCATCACTTGGTGATTCCTCAAGGCGTAGGAACGAGCATATCCTGTCAAGTGATACTTTTGTTTGAATGATTGACGAGATTGTGTCCGGCAGATTGTAGATAGGGTCTTGCAACTGCCTAAATGTTGCCAGAGCAGATAATACTTTCCCTGCTTGTAACGGGATACCCAAAAGTATGCAAGTTCCAAATGTTATCATAGCAACAAATGCAGGAGCACAAAAAAAGACGGATATAAGCGTTGATGAAATGTAGACATATTTCTTTATCCAGTTCATCTCTACCTCCCTCAACTCTTTTACCTTAGACAAGAAAGCCAATTCCCAACCTTGAAGCTTGAGAATGCGCATGTTCCGCAATATTTCAGACATTGAGCTCATTCTAGCATCCTTCGCATTCATGGTTTTCTCTTGGTAATTATGCTCGATCCTCCCCAAAGGTATGTTAGCCAGCATTGCCAAAACAGTGGCAGCAAGGGCAGCAAATGCTGCCAAGCCAAGAGTAGAGTACAAGATAACCATTGCAAGACCAATATGCACGGGGAGCACCCAAAGTTCGTTCATAGACCAATGAAACCTTCCCACCTGCTGAGCATCAATGCTCACAACATTGATCAGCTCTCCACTCGAGCTACCTTGCTTCGACTGACTGGAGAGGGCAAGACCCTTCTGGAAAACAAGAGCAGTAAGAGCTGAACGCACACGTATGCCTAGTTGTGACGACCTGAAGAGCAAATGCCTCCACGAGAGGCCTTCCACGAGCTGTGAAAAAACAAATGCCAACACCAAAAGGTACCCTTGTTTAGCAGATCGTGGGGCTTCATTCAGATAGTCAACAAAGTACTCGATCAGATAGGGACCGACATATGAAGCAACAGTTCGGAGCAGGGCAAAAACTGCAGTGGCAAAGATTAGTTTCCATGTCGTGAGCACGAGCGCTTTAGCTAGCTCAACTGCTGTAACACCAGTGTGCTGCCCTGTAGCAGACATGGAGGAAATCTTTGACTTAAACTTGGGACTGATTCCACGGACACTGTCGCTGTCATCCAAGGACGGCACATCATCAAGGTCCAGCGGTTTCCTCTTCCCGAGGTCAAGTAAAGGAGTCATCCATGAGAACGTTATCCTACTGAACAACCCAGCATCTGTGAAAACTGATCTGTAGCTTGTTGTTGCCTCGGATGAGGAAGACGTTTCACGGCCCAAAAGCGGTTCCTTCATTGTGGTGAACAGCTCCTGAACGCAACCGAATGAATTCATAAAGGTAAAAAGACTTATTTATTAATTCTACAAGCATAGTACGAAATTTTTACTCTTTGAGCTTGTAAATCGAAGGGTTTGGGGAGATCATTCAAGATTTTAAGCATGGATGCAGGGAGTGACGGATTTGCAAAGGGGGCCAAACCTTGGTAGTGTTTTTCGGATGGACGGGGCGAGGCAGGAAGACTCGTTGTCCAGCAACCTAACCCAGCCACGGCTATATCTCTAGATGGCAATGGCAGTGGCGGCGGCCGTGGGTACGAAAAGGCGAACAGTCCACGTCGCCGTTCATTCGCCTGCAGCAGCCTGCCGGCGCGGGATGACACACGCGCCGGAAAGGCACAACCGCCGGCGGAGGGGCTGACGGCGAGAAAAAAAAATCAAAGGAGCACTGAAGAAAGTCTACCAGCAAAAGATATCTGGTGAAAATCTGGCGCCGCCCCAGGTATAAGGATGTGTTTGGTTTGAGGTCAAAGTTGGATTGGATAGGATCATCCATGTTCTAGATGTACTGGACCATCCAAGTTAATGTTTGGTTTGGCGGATTGGATGATCCAATTTTTTTATTTGGTATGTTGGATGAGTTGGATTAACAGTTCCAGACTATTAACAGTTACACGCAAATGTAAAGTTTTGAATACATGGTCTTGCACATCAAAATACCAGCCGTAACAGCAGCACAGTTTCGAATCAGTGAAAACATATGAAAAATATACCACCAGCAGCCTGAGTTATGGCAGATGCAAAAACACATTTGAAGAACATAAAATGGAGTATACACACTTGGATATATATTAGTCTTCAATATTTTGATAGGTACAATATATTAGACAGCTACACATAGTCTTGACATCATAATTTCTCTCTTACATACAACATTTGTGTACCCATATTCCAGTGTTTTGATGGATACAACCAAAATATATTACCAAAAGAACTTGTCAAATATCATGGCTATCATCAACAAAATAATCTGTCAACCACCAAACATTGCTTCACATCAAGGAATATGATCAGTAACATATTTTGCCATTAATATCAGCTTGTAGTCAAATGGAAGATCATTGAAGGATCTAGTCTCTCTAGGATTTTTAACCAAATAATTGTAGTAGAAGGCTTTATGTGTCAACAAAGTAGCATAGGCAATTATCAAATAAATAGGCTAGATGCTAAACAGTACATTAACAATCCAATTTTGCAGTACACTCAAGTCTGAGTAGAAAATTCAGATTACCTTGCTCTTGGTAGCAAATAATCTTGTGTTCAAAGAAACAGGAAGTCAACTTCTGGATGAAGGAAGTAATGTTGCCACCTACATCACACCACCAAAACATATTTGTTACCATACTACACAAGTTACAGATTATGCAAATAATGAACACAAGTTACATTGCAACCACTGCTCACAGGAGATCGAGAGGGGGGCGACCGAGGACAGCCACCGGACCAGAGCCGGGGCCGTGGGTGAGGTGCAGGGCGCACGACCAGAGCCAGGGCGCGGGTGGTCAGCCGGCAGCGGGGGTGGGGTGCGGGGCGCGGGTGGTGAGCCAGCCGCGCGGGTGGTTAGCCGGCGGCGCGGTGCTGAGCGACGGCGCGGGTGGGGTGCGGGGCGCGGGTGGAGTGCGGGGATGCCGTCGCTGGCGAGTGAGATGAGGGACCTGCGGCGGAGCTCGCGAGTGCGACCGGCGGCGGAGCAGACCTCGGATCTAGCGGAGAAGTGGGGGAGGGGACGACGGAGGGAGGGGCGGGTGACGGAGGAGTGAAAATCTGGCGCCGCCCGTCCCGGGTTTAAATAGGTGGGACGGGGAATATTCATGATTTGCCACCCTTATGAATGATTTATTGTCATTTACCCTCCTTACGAATGACCTATATAATATACCATCCTTACGAAATTATGATCATATTTTTGCCATCCTACTGCCATGTAAGCATGACACATCATATTTTTCATTTAGTGACATGTCAAGCAAATAATAAAATGTCACTTATGCCCTTGAATCTAAATCCGGTAAGTAATCAAGTTTGGAATACTTTTCCAATTACTAATTAGTTATTTAGAAGTAATAAATATACTCAATTATTATTTTTACAATGCTCAGTTATTCTATATAAGCAATCACATTTTTCTTTATGTTCCAATAGGTAGTGATCTTAAGATCTTATGTCTGGCATGAAAATACATGTACATTGTTGGAACCAGCATGGTAGCCGACAGCTGCAATGCAGCAGACAAACTAACTCTGTCGTACTTACAACATGCTCATCTCAGATTAAATGAACGAGTCGTGGTTAGTCTGAACAAAAGTGCATCTGCAACTACAAGCTCTCAAGGGCAAAAATGTCATTTTATAATATGGATATCACACTATTAAAATGAAATAAATGACGTGTCATGCCTACTTGGCACTAAAATGGCAAATATATGATCAAAAATTCGTAAAGATGACAAATTATATATATTTTTCGTAAGAAGGGTAATTGACTATTGGTCATCCGTAAAATGGTAAATGTTGAATTGCCCCGGAGTCTGGAGAAGATGGATCAAGGCTCTGCTGGACTCCGCGCGACTAGCTGTTAGGCACGAGCTATTGCGGGAATTTTTTTAAAAAATACTTGAATATTACAAAATTGGGGTCCGATTCAAAAAAAATACGTAATAAATTTATATACTTCTCATTCAGCTACTGCATGTAATTAAGTTTCCTTAATTCCTCCAATAATTATTTGGCATGTAACTAAGAGGCGTATGAAATTTCTTTCAGGAATCTTCACCGTGTAATTATTTTCCTTAATTTTCCGCATGTAATCAGTAAGAGGCGCGCAATTAGTTCTCTTAACTTCTATCCACCTGGAGGAGACGCGTGAAAAATTATCAAAAGACATTTTCGCACGCAACCGTTTGCCGTTCAAGCATCCAATTTTAGTACGTACTCTCTTCTTACTCAAAAGATTGTTATTATTGACTGTTATTATTAACTTCTAACATCATGATAATATTTTGTACAGAGACTGCTGGTCTTACAGTCACTTATGGACTAAGTCTCAGCATGCTACAAGGGTGGGATATTGCTGTTCTCTGCAGTTTGAAAAATGAAATGATATCCGTGGAAAGAATCTTGCAATATACTCCCTCCTTTTTTAAAAGATTGTCACTTTCTAATACAAAAATAAACTTGAAGGTGACAATCTTTTGAGAAAAGAGGAAGTATAAATATTCTTTCTGAACCACCAATTACATTATCTGAAAGTAGACCAGATTGCCAATGGCCAATAAAGGGTGAAATTGAGCTGCGTAACTTGCATGTTTGTCTCTTCAATTTTATGTATTACATAATTCAAATTGTATAATTGTTTCTCATGTTCTTTTATGCGATGCAGGTACGGTATGCACCACACTTGCCTTTTGTTTTGAAAGGCCTGACCTGCACCTTACCAGGGAAAGAAGACAGGTATTGTCGGAAGGACAGATGGTGGTAAATCAACCTTGATTCAGGCATTATTCCGCATTGTGGACCTATGGTCTGGACAAGTGTTGATAGATGGCATTGACATCTGCACCATTGGACTGCATGACCTTCGGACAAAATTGAGCATCATTCCACAAGATCCTGTTATGTTTGAGAGGACCCTGCAGAGCAATATTGACCCTCTGGAGGGGTACAATGATGAGCAAATTTGGGAGGTACATACATAACTTTAATTATTAGATTATCTTCGCTTCTTCATTTGTGCACCAACATGTTTTTATCTTGCAGCATCGTTTTTTGTTTCTGGTGGTTAAAATATTGTATGTATGTGTAGGCATTGAGTTCCTGTCATCTTGCAGATGAAGTTCGAAAGAATGATCTTAAACTTGACTCGATAGGTATGATATCTGTCAGCAGTTCCCAAGACACTGCTCTATCTCAGCCGTAACTTTTTCTTTTTTAATACAGTGATGGAAGACGGCAAAAGCTGTAGCGCAGGTCAACGTCAGGTTGTATGTTCGGGAAGGGTGATTCTTAAAAGGAGAAAGTGTTAATTCTAATTCATTTTAGGATCATCACTAGGAACCCCTAACCGAGTATACTTCAGAGGGAGCATTTGATGCCATTTGGCTCAAGTGCTTGCCGACAAGGACAACCGGTGATGCAGTGCAGACCGGCGGCGAAGACGACGGTGTTCTCGGTCATTGAAGGTGGCACACGTAGGTGGCGGCGACAGGAACAATAGATTGGTTTGGCGGGGGCCTCGGGAGCAATTTGGCACCGATGCCTTATGCCCCTGAGGGCCCCCTATTCTTATAGCGCGTACGGTGGGGGGGGGGGGGCGCCAACGGAACCGAGTCTGTTGCACCCCCGAGGGTACCGCGCGGCTGAGGATCGGAGTCGGGCGGACTGAGTCCTCCCGTTGGTTGTTGCCCAACGGGGTGGGACCGGGATCAACTAACATTTTTCCCCTTGATCTTGAGACTACTTATTTCTTACTTAACTTATTCTTATTCTTAATTACTAAACTTACGTATATCTCTTCTTGCTTTGACATAAGGAGCACGACGCATCTTAAACAGTTATTTACGTACTGTTCGACTCGAAGACCATAATATGTCTCACAAATAGAAATAACCTTATGCTTAGGTGTCCCCTTAGTATCCAGGATTTGTTTCATAGGCTCTCCCCTAATCTCATGCCGGCTACGTGTTCTCTGAACACATTGGGAGGGAGACCCTTGGTTAGCGGATCCGCAAGCATTTGATTAGTTCTTATATGCTCGAGACTAATTGAATTATCATGGATTCTCTCTTTTACAACATAACACTTAATGTCGATGTGTTTGGCAGCACCACTCGACTTGTTATTGTGAGAGTATGTCACTGTTGGCTCATTATCGCAGTAAGTGGTTTATGAATGTTGTCTACCACTCTTAGACCGGGAACAAATTTCTTAAGCGAAGATGCCTGTCCAGTGGCCTCATAACAAGCTATGAACTCAACATACATTGTGGACGATGAAGTTATGACTTGCTTGGAGCTTCTCCACGATATAGCTCCATTCGCGAGGGTGAATATATAGTCTCACATGGATTTCTTAGTATCCACACAACCCGTGTAATCTGAATCTGAGTAACCCACTATTTCTAATGGGTCCGACTTACTATACCTTAACATGAGGTTCTTAGTACCCTGAATGTATCTTAGAGCCTTCTTAAGTGCTTTCCAGTGGTCTAAGCCTGAATTACTTTGATATCTGCCAAGCATCCCAGTCACGAAAGCTAAGTCAGGGCACATACATGTTTGAGCATACATTAAGCTTCCGGCAGCAGAAGCATACGGAATTCCTCTCATCTGATCAACCTCATACTGATTCTTAGGTGATTGCGATTGTGAAAATTTGTCACCCTTAACTATTGGGACAGACGAGGGCTTACAACCTTGCATACCGTACTTTCTGAGTACGCTTTCTAAGTATGCCTTCTGAGATAATCTTAATACCCCCTTTCTTCGATCTCGGTGAATCTCAATTCCTAGGACATAGGAAGTTTCACCTAAATCTTTCATCTCAAAGTTTGAGGACGGACACTTCTTAGTTTCTAAGAGTAGATTGACATCACTACTTGCCAGTAGTATGTCATCTACGTATAATATGAGGAAAATAAATTTCCCATTCTTAAACTTAGCATAAATGCAGATATCCTCCTCATTCTCCTTAAACCCAAACTTTCTTATCGTCTCATCGAACTTTAGGTATCATTGCCTTGAAGCTTGCTTAAGTCCATAAATAAACTTCTTCAAGTGGCACCCCATGTGTTCCTTACCCTCAATGACAAAACCCTTTGGTTGAGCCATGTAGATGTCCTCATAAAGATCCCCATTGAGGAACGCCGTCTTTACATCCATCTGATGTAATTCCAAGTCGTAATGTGCTACTAATGTCATGATGATTCGAAATGAATCCTTAGACGAAACGGGAGAAAAGGTCTCATTATAATCAACACCTCCCCGTTGCGTGAATCTTTTAGTCACAAGCCTAGCCTTATACTTTTCGATCTTCCCTTTGGAGTCACACATAATTTTGTAGACCCATTTACAGTCTACCGTTTTGGCTCCTTTAGGAATCTCTACTAAGTCCCAGACTTTGTTGGCACTCATAGATCTTATTTCATCTTCCATGGCTTTACACCATTCGGATGACTGAGGTCTACTCATAGCATCTTCAAAAGAGGTGGGATCATCCTCAATATGAATTTATTCACTTAAGTATAACTAATAATCACTTGGAATTGCCGATCGTCTCGCTCTTTGTGATCTTCTTATTTGTGCATCATCTGAGAGTTGAGGCTGTTGTTGAACCTCATCTTGTTCGACCACATCTTCAACAGGCTGAGAAGGTGGAACCTCACTTATTTCTGTTGTGGCCGACGGAGGTGCAACGATAGGCGTTGTGTCACTAGCACCAGGTGCGGGTGGCACGACGACAGCAGTTAGGGTGAAATAAGGCTCTTGAGTCATCAGAACGGGTAGACTAATCCGTTCCTCCTCAAGGTTTATTTCCCGCCGTATCGTACTCCCCCTGATCATAGCGTCTTCTAAGAATACGGCATGTCGTGTTTCTATGAACTTAGTATACCTACCTGGACAATAGAACCTAAATCCTTTACTCTTTTCAGGATAGCCAATAAAATGGCAACTCATTGTTCTAGAATCCAGTTTGCTTAAGTTCGGGTTGAACATCTTAGCCTCAGCTGGACATCCCCACACATGTAGATAGTTTAGTGGGGGCTTACGTCCCGTCCACATCTCATACGGTGTCTTAGGTACTGACTTAGATGGAACACGGTTAAGTACGTGAATGACGGTCTTTAAGGCCTCCATCCATAAACTAACCGGTAGTGTAGAATAACTTAACATGTTTCTCACCATGTCCATAAGCGTACGGTTTCGCCGTTCCGCTACACCGTTCTGCTGAGGTTCGCCCGATGTAGAATATTGGGCTACTATGCCATTTTCCTGTAAAAACCTCGCAAAAGGTCTAGGGACTTGGCCATAAGGGGTGTGTCGACCGTAGTACTCACCTCCACGATCAGACCTTACTACTTTAATCTTAACATCGTGCTGATTTTCTACTTCAGCCTTAAATATCTTAAACTTATCCAACGCTTTGGATCGCTCCTTGATTGGGTAAATATAGCCATAACGAATGAAGTCATCTGTAAATGTTATGAAGGAATCATAACCATCTACTGATGTCACGGGAAAAGGTCCACAAATATCTGTGTGGATTATTTCTAGGACTCCCGAGCTACGTTTGGTGTTTTTCTTAATAGTTTTGGAGAATTTTCCTTTAATGCAGTCAATGCATTCCTTAGAATCTGAAAAGTATAAGTGTGGAAGAATCGATTGAGATACTAATTGTTTGATCCCCCCTCGAAATATGGCATAAACGACAATGCCATAATTTCGACGAAGTATCTAAATCGCTTCTTTTGCGCTTATTACGTCCTAAGTCATTCTTAGACAAAACTTGATCATCACATATAGCAAACACATTCTCGTGAGTGGACAATAAGTAGAGCATGTCTTATCGGAAGGCAAGACCAATAATCTCATTATTATAACTGATAGAACACTTATCATTACCAAAATGACAAATGTATCCTGAATCATCCAAACACGAAACTGAAATCAAGTTCCTTTCTAATGAAGGGACATAAAGAACATTATTGAGCCTAAGTACAAAGTCACTAAGTAATCTAAGAGATAAGTTCCCAATGGCTTCGACTTTGGCTTCACGCCCCTCTGCCACCTTAATCACTATTTCCCTTCTTCTTATAGTTTTCATCGTACTTAATGTCTGCATTGAATTACAAATGTGCACAGTGGCACCTGAGTCAATCCACCAAGTGGACCGTGAATAATTCACATATAAGGCCTCATTTACAAAAGTAATTATAACATTATCTTTCTTAGCACATCACTTAATGAATCCAACATAGTCCTTCTGGAAATGTTCATCTGAGCCACAGAAGTGACACTTATCTTTGTCCCTCTTTTGAGAGGACTTGCCTTTGAACTTATTTGCTGAACTGGAGCCTGAAACTTTGAATAAAGGTGATTTGAGAGAGGCAAAGTATCTCTTTGCCTTTCCCTTACCCTGAGTATCAGCCAGATTGATGTAATCGTCATTCTTAGAGCTCTTTATGCGTTCTTCTTCCTGAACGCACATAGCAACAATCTTATCAATGTTCCATGTCTCAGGGAGTGAGTTATAATTGACCACAAAGGCCTCAAACTCCTTAGGAAGAGAACTTAGGATGAAGTAAATGAGCATCTCATCTGGCATCACAATGTTTAGCTCCCTAAGCTTAGAGTTATAGTGACTCATCTTATTGATGTGTTCACGCACACCACCTCCAGAGTACTTCTCAGTGACAATATTTCTCATGAGAGTGCTAGCACTCGCCTTAGTGGAGCCAGTGAACTGACCTTTGAATCTCTCTAAGTACTCTGCAGCAGTGTCACAATTAGGGATTTCTCCCTTAATTGAGTCAGCTATGGTGCTCTTAATGATCACGAGACACTTCCTGTTGGAAGTGTCCCACTTAGGGAGATCCTTCTCATACTGATCCTTCAAGCTTAGGTACTTAGCCTTCCGCGTAGCGAAAGACTCCTCAAATTCCCCAGTCTCAACAACGGGGACAGGTGGCTCAGTGGGTCGAGGCGACATAATCGCAAAATCGAGGTTAGAGACTACTAGAGCCATCTGGATCCTCTCTTTCCATACCCCATAATTTTGACCATTAAGAGTCTCAATTGCGGAGATATAACTAAGTGTTGAGGACAAGCCTGATCCTTCAAAAAATAAAGATTTGAGGATTAATGACAAAAACTTATGATAAATCATGACTTAAGAATGGCATTATTGCTTTTTCATGTTGGTTACTTAGCAAAAATCCCCTTAAACATTGAAACTTAACATGATAACAAAACTTAATATGATAAACTCAAAAGCAAACTTAAATTAATCATGGCAATTCAATTTCACGTTGGTTAATTTCAAATTCCATGCATAATTAACTTAACACATCATTTTTCACGTTGGTTACTCAATGAATCTTAAATAATCATAAATATAAACTTAAGCATAAGCTCAAATAAATACACTTAAAATTAATTGGCAAATTCAAACTTTCACGTTGGTTACTCATTTAAATTACCACTCATAAACATAGCAAAACTTAATTCAAACTCAAAAATTGATAAATCAAAATTTCACTTTGGTTACTCAATTAATTTATCACTTAATTACAACGGAAGCTAAAACTTAATTTCTTAATTAATGAAAATTGCTTGAAAAAAGCACTTAATAGCATTTAAATAACTGAGAAAATGCTCTTATTGACAATAAATAGTATAAAATGCAGAAAAATGCAATCAAAATGCACACAATCATCACACAAAATTCTCAAAATTTTCCCAGCTATTTAACTAATTTTCTAACCATTTCTCTTATTTCTGGAATTAATTTTCCATTTTAAACTTATTCTAAAAATTAGAAAATACTTAAAAGGTAAATGGGCCAGAAACTCATAATTCAGCCCAGTAGCTTAAATGGCCCAGCCCATCAGGAAAAATATCTCAAAAAAAAAGAAAAGACTTAACTTAATGCAGCCCAAAATGGCCCATAAGCTGTTAAGGCCCACTAATAAATCCCCTGGAAAAAAAAAGAAAAACTTTGCACGTGGCCCACTAACGAATTCGGACCGCGACCGAAATCAGTCCCCTTAAAAATCTGAGAAAAAACCTAAAATTCGAAAGGGCAGTCCATTTGTCCCATCCTCCATCCCGCTTGGCTTGGAGCCCATCAGGCTAAAGCGGCGGGCGGCGCAAGCTGAGGAGCGTTCGATTCAGATCGGACGGCTGAGAATCGGCGGGGACTTATAACGTGGGGTGATCTGGGGCGCTCAATCTTGATCCGACGATTCAGCGCGGAGATCGGAGAATACTTAAGCTCCGCCAGCCGAAATCGAAACCCTAAGACTCATTTCTTTCTCCCTCCTTCTCTTTCCTCACGACACGGAGCGACCGAGGCGCGAGCGGCGCGGAGCGAGGACCTCCGGCGCGGGAACCACTGGTGCTGCTACGCCATGAACGCTGGCGAGAGAAGACACCGCGAGGTGCTTCTTCGCCTGCGTCAATGGCCACGGCTGGCAGTCGTTGAGGAGACCGGTACCCAAGAGAGTCAAACTGAGAGAGGGAATGCCGTCGAGAGGCTTCCAGCCCCGTTGCTCCATCGCCGTCGGCGAGCGAGCACCCGCGGGGTGACTCATCGTTGATTGCGATGAAGTGATTCGGTTTCCGTTGAAGAAGTCCCTCGGGTTGGGCATCTCTACCCGAAGATCTAAATCGGTATGCTAAGGAAGATGGCGCCGCGGACGGTGTCTTGCCTCCCGAGGTTAGATCTCTCCCTTATTTCTCATTCTCAATTTCTGAGTTCTCTGATTTGAATGAAAAAACATTCTGAGTTTTTGTTTTCTTCTTTGCTTCGCCGACGAGGAGCAAGACCCGAGGGCCATTGCATCCTTCTAAGGTTAGTCGAAACTTAGCTTCTTATATCATTAATCAGTCTCAGTTCGAATTCACCTCCTACATGTTGTGATTGATCTTAGACTCATAGAGACTAAATCTTAATTTAATCAACATAATCTGATTGCTTAACTAAAACATGATTTGAAACTTAATTAGTCTGAATTGGAACTTAATTAGGACTTAATTACCCGATTAGGAATTAGCTAGCACGGCTCTGATGCCAATGTTAATTCTAATTCATTTTAGGATCATCACTAGGAACCCCTAACCGAGTATACTTCAGAGGGAGCACTTGACGCCATTGGGCTCAAGTGCTTGCTGACGAGGACAGCCAGTGATGCAGTGCAGACTGGCGGCAAAGACAACGGTGTTCTCAGTGGTTGAAGGTGGCGCACGTAGGTGGCGGCGGCAGGAACAATAAATTGGTTTGGCAGGGGCCTCGGGAGCAATTTGGCACTGATTCCTTATGCCCCTGAGGACCCCCTGTTCTTATAGCGCGTACGGTGGGGGGCGCCAACGGAACCGAGTCCGTTGCACCCCCGAGGGTACCGCGCGGCTGAGGATCGGAGTCGGGCGTGGGTTGTTGCCCCACGCCCGATTCCTACGGGAGACTGAGTCCTCCCGTTGGTTGTTGCCCAACGGGTTGGGACCGGGATCAACTAACAGAAATTGTTTTGGATGAAGCTACTTCTTCCGTGGACCCCGTAACAGACAATTTGATTCAAAACACACTAAAAGTTCAATTTCCCGAGTGCACATTGATTACGATAGCACATCGTATTACATCAGTTATTGGCTGTGACAAAGTCTTGCTTCTAGATAACGATTACCGGAACTCGCGAGCCAAAAATGTTGATATATGTTGCTCTTTCAATTTTAACTCTTTTTATGTTCCGGAACAGGTGAAATTGCAGAGCAGGATACTCCAGCTAAGCTGCTAGAGGACGGATCTTCCTTATTTTCCAAACTCGTATTTGAATATACAATGGGATCAGGTTACAAGTAGCAGATGAAAACATAGCTGAATCATTACTCCCCTTCATTTCAAAATAAATGATGCTGATTTGTTCAAAATTGAACTACCAATGTGTTGTGGATGCGTTCGTGGGCCGCCAATATGGTCGACGTGGGGCCCACAACGCCCCACAACGGCACTGCTGCAGCCCAGCCGCACTAGAGAAGCTGAAGATCTTCTAGAAGATTTATTAGAATAAGGAAAGTTTAAAGAATAAAGGAATTAGGGATTAGGGTGAGTTTTAATTAGGGAGTATTAGATTGAGAGGAGTTTAAATAGAAATAAATAAGGAGATAGAGTCCTTGGGGGGGTGTCCCCAACCGATCTGTACAGGGGGGGCGCGCAGGGGGGTCCTCCCCCTATATAAGCAGCCCCCTCCCTCATGTAAGCTCCATCCAGGAAATAAGAATTGCCTATTAGGGTTGTTCTTCTCCTTGGGTCACCGTGGCTTCAAACCCTAACCCTAGCCGCCGTGACATCTCTCCTCCCCCACCGCGGTACGTGCGCATGCTGCGCAGCAATAGTCAAGCCTCCCTCTTCCTCTCCTCTCCCCTGCACAGCCCTAGGCGCAGCCTGGGAGGTCCCCTCCACCATGTTTCACAGCAATTGGTATCCAGAGACACCGAGGCAGCGACCATGTCCGGCCCTACGGACGATTCTGGGACTTTTACTCTCCAAGATCTGGGCGAGTGATGAGCCAAATGATGGGACAGATCGACTCCATCAACAAGCATTTGGATCGCCATGACGTGTGCCTTGCACGCATTGAGAAGATCCCGGAGACGGAGAACCCCGAATAGGAAGATCTGCAGCACACACCGCGAGGCAGCACCGGCCCCCGCGATGTTGGGGACGACAACGACCACGTCTTCCGGCGCAACCAGGGGCGCGCTGCTTCTGAGGACGGTATGTTGTACCATCACAAGATCAGTTTTCCCAAATACGATGGGGAAACTGATCCCCTGGCATGGCTCAACAAGTGCAAAGCATACTTCCGCGGGACACGAACGATGCCTGAAGAAAAGGTGTGGATCGCGTCTCTCCACCTGGAGGGTTCCGCGGCTGACTGGTTCATTGCAATGGAACGGGAGTGCGGCATTGTGTCCTGGGAGCGGTTCACGGACTTCATCAACATGCGCTTCGGACCCCCGCTCCGCTCCAACGACGTGGTTGAGATTAAAGATCTCTGTCGCACTGGTACAGTTGAGGAGTACCAACGTCAGTTCCTGGTCCTTCTCAACCGCAGCCAAGATCTCAGTCAACGACACCAGATCAACCTGTTCACGGCTAGCCTAGGCGATCCACTTCGTACTAGTGTGGAACTGCAATGCTCTAAAAACCTGCAGACGGCTATGAGTCTGTCCAGGGCCTTCGAACGACAATTTGCGGCATCAATGGACATCGGGGCATTGAAGGGCGCCGCCTCTCAACGCTCTACGCGCCCTTCCCCTATGTCACGTGCTGCGAATACAGCCTCTGGTGGTGGTTCTGCTACACCTGCTCCTACATCTTTAGTGACGGCATCCTCACATCTGCGCCTCAAGCGTCTCACGGCGGAAGAGATGGCTGCTAAACGAGCAAGCGGAGAATGCTATCACTGCCCGGAGCGGTACACGCCGGATCATAAGTGTGCCGGCAAGGGCATCTTCCTCCTGGAGCTTGATGATGATAACGATGATGTTGACGCGGCCATTGTCGACCTGGGCATCTCGCTACACGCGCTAACCGACATCGACCTCGGCAATACGATGAAGCTCCAGGTCGACGTCTGCGGCAAGCTGTTCAACGCACTGGTGGACACGGGCTCCACTCACACCTTCACCAGGGAACCCCTCATCAAGGAGCTCGGCCTGGTGATGTTGCCGCAGGCAGGCGTCGGCGTTCGGGTCGCCAACAGCGACTCTATCTCCTGCACAGGCATCTTTCCACGTGTACCCTTGAAAATTGCACGGGGTCGCTTCGACGTCACATGCTACGCGCTACCACTTGACGGCTTTGAGTTCGTTCTGGGAGTTTAGTGGTTGCGGTCCTTGGGACCCATCCTATGGAACCTCGAGAACCTCACTATGAAGTTGTGGCGCGGAGAACGCGAGGTGGTCTGGACGGGGTTGCGCAGCTCATCCCCTGTGTGTGCTTCCCTGGTACCATCTATCGACATGATGGGTGCCCTCCTGGCAAGCTTCCAGGACCTCTTCGACGAGCCACGCGGCCTTCCTCCTCCACGGCGCCATGACCACCGCATCAGGCTCCTACCGGGCACAGCCCCAGTAGCTGCCCGGCCGTACCGCTACCCCCAGCTTCTCAAGGACGAAATTGAGAAGCAATGCGCCGAGATACTTCGCCAGGGCATCATCCGAGAGTGCACCTCCGCATTCTCCTCACCGGTGTTGTTGGTCCGAAAGGCTGACGACACGTGGCGCTTCTGCATCGACTACCGCAAGCTCAACGCCCGAACTTTAAAAGACAAGTTCCCAATTCCGATGGTCGATGAGCTGCTGGACAATCTCCGCCGCGCAAGGTTCTTCACCAAGCTCGACCTCCGCAGTGGATACTTCCAGGTGCGCATGCACCCGAGCGACATCGACAAGACGACATTTCGAACTCATCGAGGCCACTATGAGTTCTTGGTGATGACGTTCGGCCTCACCAATGTGCCGTCCACGTTCCAGTCATTGATGAACGACGTTCTTGACCCCTACATCAGGAAGTTTGTACTTGTCTTCTTTGATGATATTCTGGTGTATAGCAAGACATGGGCCGAACACCTCCAGCACGTCAAGCAGGTGTTCCAGACACTGAGGGCGCACAAGCTATTTCTCAAGAAATCCAAATGCTTCTTCAGCCAGGAATCTGTGTCCTACATGGGACACATCATCTCCTCCCAAGGCGTGGCGATGGATCCGACAAAGGTGGAGGCTGTGGAGCGTTGGCCTACACCTCGGTCCCTACGAGCCTTGCAGGCTTTCTTGGACTCACTCGCTACTACTGCAAGTTCATTGCGGGGTATGGCGTGGTGGCTGCGCCCCTCACTGCCCTCCTCAAACGTGAGGCGTTCCGCTGGACCGACAACGCGCAGGACGCCTTCTCGCAGCTCAAGCAGGCGCTGATGACAGCACCTCTACTTCAGATGTCGGACTTCGACAAGCGCTTCGTCATCGACTGTGACGCATCAGGCGCCAGCTTCGGGGCAGTCCTGCACCAGGGTGACGGTGCCATTACCTTCTTCAGCCGCGTCGTAGCTCCTCACCACCAGAAGCTATCAAATTATGAGTGCGAGCTAATCGGCCTTGTGAAGGCAGTACGCTACTGGCGGCCTTATTTGTGGGGTCGTCCCTTCACTGTTCGGAGTGATCACTTCAGTCTGAAGTACATCCTGGATCAACGCCTAATGACAATCCCTCAACATGCTCGGGTGAGCAAGCTTTTTGGCTATGATCTGCAGGTTGAGTATAGGTCGGGACGTCTGAACGGGGCAGCTGGTGCCCTATCCCGCCGTGATGAGGAAGACATGGCGATCCACGCCATCTCAGCGCCAACCTTCCACCTCTTCGACTCACTTCGCGTGGAAATCGCCGCGGACCAGCAGGCGCAGCAGTTGTGCGTCCAGCTCCAGGAGGGAGCCACACCAGATGGTTGGTCCGAGCGCGACGACCTTCTCTTGTACAAAGGGAAGCTCTTTGTTCCCGAGATGTCCGGCCTGTGGCCCTCCCTCTTGGCTGAGGCCCATGATGGGGGTCACGAGGGCATCCAGAAGACGGCATACCGGTTGCGCCTATCATTCTATAGCCCTTCGCTCCTGCGCAGAGTTTGGGAGTTTGTTCGTGGTTGTGCCACTTGCCAGCGCAATAAAACAGACCATCTACATCCAGCCGGGCTTCTACAACCTCTTCCTATACCTTCGGAAATCTGGAGTGATATCTCCATGGATTTCGTCGAAGGTTTTCCAAAGGTTGGAGGGAAATCAGTGATCCTGACAGTGGTGGACCGTTTCTCAAAGTACGCCCACTTCATTCCCTTGAGCCACCCATACAGTGCTGCATCAGTGGCACGGGCGTTCCTCGACGACATCGTACGTCTTCACGGCTTCCCCTGCTCTATCGTCAGTGACCGCGACACCGTCTTCACCAGCTTGTTCTGGTCATAATTGTTCCGACAGGCTGGCGTACGTCTGCGCTCAGCTCCGCCTTCCATCCGCAGTCTGATGGCCAGTCTGGGGTCGTCAACAAAGTTATCCCCATGTACTTGTGCTGCTTGGCTAGTGACCGACCCAAGTCGTGGTTGCAGTGGCTTCCATGGGCAGAGTACTGTTACAACACCTCTTATCAGATGACCCTCAAATGTTCGCCGTTCAGAGTGGTCTATGGCAGGGACCCTCCAGCCATTATTTCATATCAACAGGGTGTGTCCAGGGTAGCTGCCGTTGACAAGCAGCTCAAAGATAGAGATGAATTCTTGGCTGAAATAAAAAACAGACTTGTGCAGGCACAAATCACCATGAAAAGCTATGAAGACAAGTCCCGTCGGGAGGTGGAATTTCAAATTGGTGATTGGGTTTTGTCGGTACCCTGAGTACCGTATACCCCTTGAGATTGCAAAGATCTCAAGGAAATGTCATCTACTTGATTTGAAGACCTTCGGAGGCCCACATGTGTGATATAACCGGACCCGCTTCCCCAACATGGTTAGTCCCAGGGTCGCCACATGTACCATCAAACCGGAGCTACCGCCCACAAGGGGGAAGCTCCGGGCTATGCACCATAACGGCACCCCCGGACCTAACCCCAGATCGAGGGAAGCTCCAGAATTGACATGTGACTGGTGGCACCAGACCTATCTGTTCCCCACAGTATGCTCCGGAGCTGCCACGTGTCCAACCGTCGGATCTTCAGCCTCAAACCTCCGGTAGGATCCATAACGGCTCCGGATCTTCAAAGAGGAATCAAGGACTTCAAGACCCGATTAAGTGTCATTAATACTATGTTAATGACACACGACCTTTATTACCAGTAACGGCGCTATCAAAGCCCGTAACTCGGTCATTAAGGGTAATTAAGAGCATCAAATGTGTATCAATATTAGTAACCGCCGGGGCCACAGGTCGGGCCAGGCCAACTTATAACGGTCTGCCCTTGTACTATAAAAGGACAGACCGACGATACATAGGGGACAGATCTAGTCTGATCGGCTCACACGCGCTCTCAACTCACGTTGAGCTCATACATCCAACAACACCAACACACCCCGTGGAGTAGGGTATTACGCTCAGGCGGACCGAACCACATAAATCTTTGTGTCTCCTGTGTCATTTTACATTTCACCTTCTTGAATCTCCGCACACCCACAGTGAACCTCAAACTCCGCAAACACTTTTAGTAGTGTCGGGAGATCTACCGGATCAAAACCACCAACAGTTGGCGCACTAGGTAGGGGGATCGTGAGATTTCAAGAATGGTGAACTCAGCTGCTGAATCATCCAATGGTCATCCCGCTGTTCAAGCTGCTGGGGGCAATCCCTCCAATATGCAGTCACCAGCAGGAATCTCAGTTCCAGCAGGAGTCACAATTCCACCACCGCCGCCTTCACCAGCAAATCAAGCTGGATAGCACGATGGTGCACCGGCGTCAATCACTGCGTCGGCGAATCACGACAACCCGGAACACGCGCTCCCTACAACACATGCTCTGCTTCAGCGCCCACCACCTCCGGATGCATCCCGGGGTGCAATGGAGCAGTGGAGGGCCAATGTGGAACACTTGGTTGCAGCAGCAGCCGACCACATGAGTAACCAAGGTCCTCCTCCTTCAGGACGGGCCCCGTCGCAGCGACAGACCTTGTCTGGCAGACTTGGTCCGCACGTTTTCAACAACAGAAGACGTGCTGCATCACAGCAAGTGACGTCGTTACCCTCCGGGGCGCGACGCACTCACACGGTATCAAGGCTTTCAACTCATGACCTCCGGGCGGAGCTTGATCGCCGATACCATCAACAAGACGGCCGAGTCCATATCGAGTGTGCTCGTGAAAGACGAGAAGCTCAGGACATTCCTGCTCCTGAAGGAGTAGGAGGAGGCTGTTCAGCCCTGGCCATGCATCTGCGTATGGTCAGGTGGCCACATAAATTCTGGCCTCACCTATCGGAGAAGTTTGACGGGACCGTTAATCCTGTCGAATTTCTTCAGATTTACTCCACTGCTATCCTGACAGCTGGAGGAAATGAGGTTGTAATAGCCAACTATTTTCCAGTGGCTTTAACTAGGACCGCTCGGTCCTGGTTTATGAGCCTTCCACCCAACTCCATCAACAGTTGGGAGGAGTTGTGCCTACAGTTCACCGCCAACTTCGTGAGTTCATACACCCGACCAGGCACCGAACTGGACCTTTTTGCAGTCGTGCAAAAAGGGGGAGAATCCCTGCGATCATTTATCCAAAGATTCTCTCAGGTACGAAACACTATCCCTTCTATCTCTAGCGCTTCTATCATTGTGGCATTTAGACAAGGCGTACGGGATAAGAAGATGTTGGAGAAACTGGCGATCAAGGAGATCACTAGTGTCACGGAACTTTTCAGCTTGGCCGACAAATGTGCCAGAGCTGCGGAGGGCCGTGAAATGCACTCCAAACCACCTCCGTAGGATCGCAAGAAATCCTCCAAAGGCGAAGCCACTACCTCCAGGAGTGGCAAAAAGAAGAAAAAGACCAACGACAAGAAGAAGCTGTCGGCCGGCGCATCTAATGCTGCAGCTGTTGCAGCTCCGGGTGGCCGGGGGCCACGCCCCGAGAAGCGACCTCGACCGTCTTCTGAAGACGGTGGCAAACCCAAGGTGTGGTGTCCAATTCACAAGACGGACAACCACAATTTGGAAGACTGCCGGGAGGTCCAAAACCTTGCCGAGCGCTACAACAAGCGCCGGGAAGAAGTTCCTTTTCGACAGAGGGAAGGAAAACAAAAAGTTGACGAAGCTCCGACTGAAGAGGAGTTAGGTTTTCAGGATCCTAAAAAGGTCTTGAAGGTCGTCTACACCTCTGTCGACGACGATTCTGACGTCTCTGACAACGAGCGTCGGAAGACCATGAACACCATTTTTGGTGGATCATGGGACATCACCTCCCGCCGCGTCCTCAAGACAATGCGTCGAGACATAGCCGTTGTAGCTCCTACAGCCAGGGCGGAGCCTCATTGGAAGTGGATGGACGCAACCATCACTTTTGATGCTTCGGACTGCCCTCGAAGCATGGTTGGAGCAGGCCAGTTACCTTTGATGGTATCTCCTACCATCAATAACATTCAGCTCCACCATGTTATGGTAGACGGAGGTTCGGGGCTGAACCTCATAAGCTTCAAAGCTTTTACCAAGCTTCAGCTCCGACCTTCGGATCTTCACCCCTCCCGACCTTTCTCCGAAGTAGGTCCGGGAGCCATTACCCCACTCGGTGCTATTACTCTCCCCGTTACCTTCGGGACCCGGTAGAAGTATCGCACTGAGAAGTTGGTCTTTGACGTTGCTCAGATCAACTTACCTTTCAACGCCATCTTGGGTAGGCCTGCCTTGTACAAATTCATGGCAGCTGCTCATTATGGCTACCTGGTGTTAAAGATGCCAACACCAGTAGGCGTTCTCCGGATCAGCGGAGATCGCACTGCCAGAGTAACCGCTCTGGAAGAACTTCATGTGCTTACTACGGCGCAAGAGGACAACTCCAGGCAGGAGCAAGCTCCAAAACCTCCGAGCATTCGTCAACGAGGCTCGACTTCTGCACCTCGTGTGTAGCCAAGCGGCGACACCGACATTCCCGTCAAAGTCGTCCAAACCGGCTCCTCTATGGGCCAACAGGACAACTCCAAACCGGTCAACTGGAGAGACACCCTTCTTCCTGGTGTACGGAGCTGAAGCAATCCTTCCTCCGGAAATCACCTCGGGGTCACTCCGGGTCTGGACCATCGACGAAGCCACGCAGGACCAGCTCTGGCGTGAAGACCTAGACCTCCTTGAGGAGGGAAGGTGCCAAGCAGCTGTTCAGAATGCCCGATACCGCCAAGCCCTTCGGCGCTATCATCAGCAGCATGTACACAACCGACAGCTCGAGGAAGGCGATCTGGTGCTACGGAGAATACAATCCAGAGAAGGGTTAAACAAACTCTCCCCCAGCTGGGAGGGACCCTTCCGAGTGATTAAAGTATCCCGTCCCGGAAGCGTTCACTTGGCTACCGAGGATGAGACACCTCTCCCAAATCCTTGGAATATTGAGCACCTTTGTAAGTTCTACACTTAATATCATGGAAGTGAGTCTGTAGTAACTTGAGGTGTATGTTATAGAGTCATTGTACAGAGTCGAGTAGTTCCTCCGGGAGAACAGCCGGACCTTTCCCAGAAAGTCCGCAAAGTTCATGCTATACTTGTCACAGTCTCAGGACTAAAAGTGTGGCTAGCTACCCTGGGTCAAATGAGAAATGAAACACGCTTAGCTTGGTTCCGTACCCTAAGAGTGTACTTGTTTCCCCTGTACCCCGGACCTATAATGAAAGACATCTTCATATGAAACAGACTCCACGTGCATTTATTTTGTACAGGCTCAATATTTTTTATTTTTCTCTTTCTTGTCTATAACAAAGTTGTGCAATTCTTAAGAAATTTTAGTTTGACCAGTTCATGTACAATTCGAGCTGTATTGTCAATTCTTTTGGATTCAAACATTGTTCATGGCCCACTCGCCTGAATGCCACCAAGCCAATCTAGGGGCGGAGTGTGCTATCGACTTAGCCTGGTCAAGCACCCTAAGTACGCCACTCTACCTACACCCCGGCATGCCGAAGTAAGGCGGGTCCAAGTACAATTGAATCTGGAAGAAAGAAGGCAACGCATTCGGTTGTATTCAGAATTGTGTTTGACCTAAAACTTTCTTGGGAGTCGTAAGCCGCGACGAAGTTATAGGCAAGGAGCGAATTTTACTATTTTTCTTGGCTTCAGTGTGCAGGAAAAATAAAGAATCCACGTTGATGGAGAAAAGTCGGAGCTAACAAAGCTCCGACTCCCCCTAGGTGACTTGTGATCGATGTTAAACATTGAAAACGAGCATTACCGGAGCAACCAAGCTCCGGCAAAGCTAGGGGGGTCAGCCGTCGACGCATAATAAAAGATGGTGAGAAGACCCCACAAGCGGAGTCTGCTGCTGACAAGCTACGTGTTGGCAAAGGTCACTGCCGGAGCTACTAAGCTCCGACACCCCGGAGGGCTAACTACCAATGCGCTACGCGTTGATAGGGACTATTGCCGGAGCTACTAAGCTCCAACGGTAGTCAATGCTGGAGCTTCTGAGCTCTGACAACCTCAGGGGGCCTTCACTATCAAAGACTTCTGAAGACCTTTGAAGACTCGGCTCAAAAGTCGAAGGATGGACCCACCTCCGGCGGAATGACTTCACCCAAGGGGTCATCCCCAGAGGTGGGCCCAGGGGGCCACTGTCGGTACCCTGAGTACCGTATACCTCTTGAGATTGCAAAGATCTCAAAGAAATGTCATCTACTTGATTTGAAGACCTTCGGAGGCCCACATGTCAGACATAACCGGACCCGCTTCCACAACATGGTTAGTCCCAGGGTCGCCACGTGTACCATCAAACCGGAGCTACCGTCCACAAGGGGGAAGCTCTGGGCTATGTACCATAATGGCACCCCCGGACCTAACCCCAGACCGAGGGAAGCTCCGGAATTGACACGTGTCTGGTGGCACCGGACCTATCTGTTCCCCACAGTATGCTCCGGAGCTGCCACGTGTCCAACCGTCGGATCTTCAGCCTCAAACCTCCGGTAGAATCCACAACGGCTCCGGATCTTCAAAGAGGAATCAAGGACTTCAAGACCCGATTAAGTGTTGTCAGTACCCTAAAAACCATACACCCCCTGAGGTTACAAAGATCTCAAGGGAAGGACGTCTACTCAAATTGAAGACCCTCGGAGGCCCACTTGTCAGACATAACCGGACCTGCTTCTCCAACATGGTTAACCCCTAGGTTGCCACGTGTACTGCCAGACCGGAGCTACCACCCACAAGGGTGAAGCTCCGGGCTAGGTACCGAAACGGCACCTCCGGACTTAACCCCTGACCGAGAGAAGCTCCGGACCTGACACGTGCCAGGCCACCCCGGAGCTTCCCGCTTCCCACAAGCAAGCTCCAGAGCTGCCACGTGTCCAAACGTCGGAGCTGGCCGCCTCAAACCTCCGGAAGACATTGTAACGACTCCGGATCTTCAAAGGATAGCCGCGGACTTCAAGACCCGATTAATTGTCATTAATTCCATGTTAATGACACTTAATCGGACAATCTTAACACCTGTAACGGCACTGTCGGAGCCCGTTACAGGGTTATTAATAACAATTAATCGTGTATCAATACTAGTAACCGCCGGGGCCACATGTCGGGCCAGGCTAACTTGTAACGGTTTGTCCTTGTACTATAAAAGGACAGACCGACGATACACGGAAAAGAAAGGAGAGGGCTCTCGAACGCTCTCAGGCACACACGCATTGACGTGAGCTTTCATACATAAACTAATACAACACCACACACCCGTGGAGTAGGGTATTACGCTCAGGCGGCCCGAACCACGTAAACCACAGTGTTTCTCGTGTCCAATCGTGATTCACCTTCTTGAGTCTCCGCGCACCCACACCGAACTACAAACTCCTTCAACACTTTAGTAGTGTCAGGAGATCTGCCGACTCCAACAGTCGACAGTTGGCGCGCCAGGTAGGGGTGCCTGAGATTTTCAAGAATGGTGAATTCTGCGGCTAGATCATCCAACGGGCAACCTGCTGCTCAGGCTGTCGGGGGCAATCCCTCCAACATGCAGCCACCAGCAGGAGCCTCAGCACCAGCAGGAGTCACACTCCCACCACCACCATCTTCTCCGGCAAAACGTGCCGGGCAACATGATGGTGCGCCGGCGTCACATACTGCGCCGGCAAGTTATGACAACCCAGAACACGCGCCGGTTCATTTCAAGACTGGCGGAAAGAGCACTTCCCTTCTTCATGTTACTGAGGAAGTCCGGACCATTCCAATGGTCTGAAGAAGCAGAGAAGGCATTCCAGGAGCTGAAACAGTTCCTCACCACCCTACCAGTCCTGGTAGCTCCGAACCCTGGTGAGCCTTTGTTGCTTTACATTTCAGCTACTGACGAAGTCGTCAGTATGGTTCTGGTTGCGGAGAGACCAGAACTACCCAATACTCAGGAATCCAGACCCCTTCGGGAGGGTCCGGAGGTTCCTGAAAGCGGGTCTGGGTCCCAGCTCCCAGACTCAAACCCACAAGAAGCCACTTCAGAGGACCCGGACCCCTCTAAGAGGGTCCAGGTCATTTCTGAAGAAGCTCCGGGTTCCTCCACCCAGAACCCGGAGGTCCCCGAAGAGAGTCTGGACCCCTCCGAGAGGGTCCGGATCAATGAAGAGGAAGCTCCGGACCCCTCCGGGAGGGTCCGGACCATTCAACGCCCGGTATACTTCATCAGTGAAGTGTTACATGATGCCAAGACTCGATACCTAGAGGTGCATAAACTGCTTTATGCAGTTCTTATTGCCTCAAGGAAGCTTCGACACTATTTCCAAGCTCACAAAGTCTCGGTGGTGACCTCATATCCACTTCGAGCGATCCTGCATAATCCCAATTCAACTGGGAATATTGCAAAGCGGGCAGCGGAATTGGCTGAATTTGATCTTGAATTCATTCCGAGACAAGCAATCAAGAGTCAAGCGTTGGCAGATTTCGTGGCAGAATGGACTCCCTCTCCATTAAACCCTGGGGGCCCCAGCGAGCAGAAGACGGAACCTCAAGTTCCAACCTTCACTAAGCCTCACTGGACCCTTTACTTCGACGGCTCCATGCAGAAGCAGGGAGCCAGAGCTGGAATCCTTCTCCTCGCACCAACTGGGGAGAAGGTGAAATACATGGTACACCTTGACTTCAAGGCAACCAACAACATGGCGGAGTATGAAGCACTCATCTATGGATTAAAGGTGGCACTATCATACGGTGTCAAGAAATTGCTGGTCAAAGGAGATTCACAACTCGTCATCAAGCAGGTGAAGGGTGAATGCTCCTGCAATAATCTCCAGCTGGCTGCTTACCTCCTTGAAGTCCAGAGGCTTCAGAAGGACTTCGAAGTCCTAAACCTTCACCATGTTCAGCGTGCTCACAACGCTGAAGCTGACGAACTCTCGACCAAGGCGTCAACTGGAGCTCCGGCTCCTGATGGAACCTTTGTTTGGAGGTTGTCAAAACCCACAGTTCAGCCTGCCGAACTGAACGAAGGGGGGCGAGATCAGCATCCCGAAGCTGACGGTCCCGATGGCCCTGTTACCATGGCAGCCATCAAGGGTCGTAGGTGCTGCCGGAAGCTCCGAGCAACCCAGCATGCAAGACTCAAATGCTCAAGTCAGTTCCGATGCATGGATCTCGGAGATCCGGAGCTACTTGAAAGACAACATCCTTCCTGATGATGATGTATCCGCTGATCGGGTAGTCAGATTGGCTAAAAGATACACGCTGGTAGAAGGGGATCTCTACCGGCGCGGTGCCAACGGCATCCTAATGCGGTGCATCACAATGGAAGAAGGCTGCGAGCTCCTCGCAGAAATCCATGGAGGCGAGTGTGGGAACCACGCATCTTCCCGCACGCTGGTCGGAAAAGCCTTTCGGCACGGCTTCTACTGGCCTACAGCGCTCTAGGATGCCACTGAGCTGGTGAAGAAATGCAAAGCATGCCAATTTCATGCAAAGCAAATTCATACACCTGCTCAGTCCTTACAAATGATACCTCCCACATGGCCTTTCGCTGTGTGGGGGATGGACATCTTGGGACCCTTCCCTAGAGCCGTCGGAGGTTACAAGTTCCTGTACGTCGCCATCGACAAGTTCACCAAGTGGCCGGAAGCAACTCCCGTAGTGACGATCAACAAACAATCTGCAATCAATTTTCTACAATCCATCGTGAGCAGATTCGGAGTCCCAAATAAGATCATCACTGATAATGGGACTCAATTCACAAGCTCCGCATTTCAAGGATATTGCGAAGACCTCGACATACAAGTTTGCTACGCTTCCGTAGCTCATCCTGCCAGCAATGGACAAGCCGAGAGAGCAAATGCAGAGATCCTTAAAGGACTCAAAACACGCACTTATGAGCGCTTGAAAAAGCACGGAGCCAATTGGATCGAAGAGCTTCCGCCCACTCTATGGGCCAACAGGACTTCTCCAAGTCGGGCAACCAGAGAAACACCCTTCTTTCTGGTGTACGGAGCTGAAGCGATCCTTCCTCCGGAAATCACCTTGGGTTCCCTCCGAGTCCGGACCTTCGACGAAGCCGCGCAGGACCAGCTCCGGCGCGAAGACCTAGACCTCCTCGAGGAGGGAAGGTGCCAAGCAGCTGTTCGGAATGCCCGATACCGCCAAGCTCTACGGCGCTATCACCAGCGGCATGTACACAACCGACAGCTCGAGGAAGGCGATCTGGTGCTACGGAGAATACTATCCAGAGAAGGGCAAAACAAACTCTCCCCCGGCTGGGAAGGGCCCTTTCGAGTGATCAAAGTATCCCGTCCCGGAAGCGTTCGCTTGGCTACCGAGGATGGGACACCTCTCCCAAATCCTTGGAACATCGAGCACCTCCGTAAGTTCTACACTTAATTCCACGGAGGTGAGTCTTAAGTAACTTGAAATGTATGTTATAGAGTCATTGTACAGAGTCGGGTAGTTCCTCCGGGAGAGCAGCCAGACCTTTCCCGAAAGGTTTGAAAAGCTCATGCAACACTTGACACGGTCTCCGGACTAAAAGTGTGGCTAACTACCCCGTGTCAAACGAGAAACCAAACACACTTAGCCTGGTTCCGTACCATAAGAGTGTACTTGTTTCCCCTGTACCCCGGACCTATAATGAAAGACATCTTCATGTGAAATAGACTCCACGTGCATTCATTTTTGCATAGGCTCGACATTTTTATTTTTCTCTTTCTTGTCTATAACAGAAACGTGCAATTCTTAAGAAGTTCTAGTTTGACCGGTTTACATACGATTCGAGTTGAATTGTCAGATTTTTTGGATTTAAATATCGTCTGTGGCCAACTCGCCTGAAAGCCGCCAAGCCATTCTAGGGCCAGAGTGCGCTATCGACTTAGCCTGGTCAAGCACCCTAAGTACGCCACTCTACCTACATCCCGGCAGGCCAAAGTAAGGTGGGTCCATGGACAATTGGATCTAAAAGAAAAGACAATTCATCCAGTCGTATTAAAAATCGTGTTCAACTTAAAATTTTCTTGAGAACCGTAAGCCGCGACGAAGTTATAGACAAGGAACGAATTTTACTATTTTTGTTGGCTTAAGTGTGCAGGAAAAATGAACCCTATGTTGATGGAGAAAAACCGGAGCTAACCAAGCTCCGACTCCCACCAGGGCGTCAACCGTCGGCGTTGACTAAAAGATGGTGAGAAGACCCCGTCACTGGAGTCTGTTGCCAACAAACCAAGTGTGGCAAAGGTCATTGCCGGAGCTGCTAAGCTCCGTCACCTTGGAGTATTAACTACCGACGCTCAACGTGTTGATAGAGGCTATTGCCGGAGCTACTAAGCTCCAGCGATGGACAGTGCTGGAGCTTCTAAGCTCCGACAACTTCAGGGGACCTTCACTATCAAAAACTTCGGACCTAAATTCCACAAGTTCGAAGCAAATTCGTCTTCAACAAAACTCAACATCCTTTTGGTACATGTCCACAATCAAATTGTGCACATCTACCAGGGGGCCAAGTGAAGATAAAGATGTTGAAGACAAAAAAAATGAAATTCGCAAAAAATTGGGGATTTCATTTCATCTGAAGACCGGAGATTACATCTGGAGACAAGGGATTACAAAATTGAGGAAGAAGAGAAGATACAAGTAAAGGCTAAAAGAGACGGTCCTAGACCCTATGGAAGAACTCGGCGACCTTCTGGGCGACCTCCGACACGCAGGCTCGGGTAGCTTCGCCTTCTCCTTCGACGGGGCCTTCAAGCACCGGGTCCAGAGGAAATCGAGGGTTCCGGATGGTGTAGCACGTCAACACATATTCTGTGACGTTCCTAGCCAGGGATTGCCCCTCGACCTCCAGCTGGTCCGCGATGACGTCGCCCACCTTGGAGAGCTTGCTGCCTGCGGCGCTCAACGCTTGCAACGCAAGGTCCGGCTCCGGCTCCGGATCATCCGGGTGCACGGGGCTGAAACCCATCGGCGTCAGCGCGTCGTCGGCCTTGCCCAGGAACTCCCAAATCTGCAGGGAGTCCGCCTTCCTCAAGTTCTTCATCTCTTCTAGGGATCTCCGGGCCGCCGTCAGCTCCGAATTCTCGCGGGCAAGGCGCTCAACTTCTTTGGCGTTTTGCTGGATCTTCGCAGCAACCCGCTTCTCAAGTCTTCCGAGCTCCTCCTCCCAGAGGTGGATCTTGTTCCGGCGGTCGACCAGGTCCTTCTCCCTAGCCTCCACTTTCTTCTCCCGGGCGATAAGGGCAAACTCGTATTCGTAGAGTTCCTGCCCCCGCACCCAGGTCTTCTCCTCTTCCTCGAGGCAGCGCTCTTCCAATTTCTTAGTGCGCTCCTCGAGGCCCTTGTCCGCCAGAGCTGTTTTCTCGGCGAGCTCTTCTTCCCGTCGCAAGACGTCATCCCGTAGCTCTAGGAGTTTTTGCTCCTCGTCCTCGAGCCGTCTTTCCCTCCCTTCAAGTGCCTCTCGGCGCTTGATGAGTGCGGTGCTGATGGCCTCGAGCTGATCAAACCGAGCATTGGCCGCGTCGTTAGCAGCCTTAGCTTGGTCGTGGAACTCCCGGGATTGAGCATCGAGGGCGTGAGTCATGCTCTCCCTCTCGTCCAGCAGCTTATCCCAGAGCTCCAGGCGGATCTTCTCCCGCTTGATCCACTCCTTGTCATCCGCAAGCCTCGACTGCGCCAGCTTAGTCTCGAAGTGGAGCCGATTACGCCACTGCCTAAGGGTTTGGCGCTCCTCTTCAAGAGCCTTGCTATCGTGGAAGAAGGCCAGTTGGACCTGACGTAGACTGGAGCAGGCGTTGTCGATGGACATCGACAGCGAGATGGGCTCCGGACCTGCTGGGATCTCTTCCGCTGGTTCCAGCGGGTCTTCACATACAAAAATTGGGTCCCACTCTACGAGAGTGGAACCCCGAGCTTCCAAAGCGCTAGGGCCTTCCTCCGGGACGGCCTCAGTCGCCATCGAAGGAGGTCCCGCCACCAAGTCTTCATTTGCCCCCTCAGGCTGGGGGCCGGCGACTTCGTTCAGGCACTCTGGCTCTGCCACAGGTACCATCGACGTCGTCGCCTCCGGAGCAGGAGCTGCTACTGGCTCCGGCCGGGACACCTCTTCTGAGGGAGGCTCAAGCTCCCTCGCCTCTTCAGCCGCCGGCTCTGCGGCCGGCGCTCCAACAATCACCGGCTCTGCGGCCGGAGCTTCGGAAGTAACCGGCTCAACTGCCGGAACTACTTCGACTTCCGGCTCGCATGCCGGGGCTTCAGCCACCTCCGGCTCAATCGCCGGGGCTTCAGCACTTTCCGGCTCCGAAGCCGGGACTGCTACTTCCTCCGACTCAACAGCCGGAGCTTCTACTACTGCAGCACCAGGACCCGGAGCTTCCACTTCCGGGATGGGTGCCGCTGGCGCATCTTCATTCCCGTGGTCCTGTGCTACCACGGGAACTTCTGGAGACGAGTCGAGGTCCATGACCACGACAGCCGGCGCCGGAGCTGTCGCAGCCTCCGCTTGGGGCGGCACCGGGACTGGAGCAGAAGCCCTCGCAGCCTCAGACACTGTGGCTGAGGGTGGAGCTTCACTCCCCTTCTTGGGAACGCTGAAGATGAAGAACGAAGAAATTGAGCAAACAGATGCTACAATTAAAAAGTTAATCAAGGTAAAAAAGAAAAATTACCTTGGGAGGCTCCCGCACCAGCTTGCGCGGAACCTCTTTCCCGGACGATCCGGGCTGGCCACGGTCGGCGTAGGAGCTCTGGGAGGACTCCCAGGACTTGCCACAGCCGCGGGCGTTTCCCGGGTCAGAGCTCTCCTTGATCGGGAGGAACTCCTGGACCTGGAGGCCCTCACCGCTCCAGATGCCGGAGTCGCGCGCCCGGAGCTAGCACCACAGGAGGGATCCACCACGGGGACAGTCGCACTCCGGGAGGATCCCACCGTCGGAACAGTAACGTTCCGGAAGGACCCCACCACAGGGACAGTCGCCACGGCGGCAGAGGATCTTCCTTCCTGAGGAGGGGGAACCGGGGGGGGGGGGGGAGTGGCAGGCCCGATGGACCTTTCGTCAGCATGTCGCAGCTTCCTCTTCCGGCTCTCCGGCTCCTCCGCCAGCTCCTTGCCCTTGCCGATGACCTCAGCTCTTGGTTGTGGGACAGGGGCGGAGCCGTCTTCGGACAACCCGGGGATCGCCAACCGGGTGGTTGATCTTCTCTCGACGACACCAAGGTCGTCAAGCGCGGGCATCGTCCGCCGGAGCTCCCTGCTGAACTCAACTTCCACGTTCAGAGGGAGGAAGGCCGGCGGCGGAGTCAAGTAATCTCCGTCAACGTCGATGCCGTGCTGGAATTTCTTGAGGTGAAACTCCAAGGTCTTCCCCACCATGCTGGACTTCAACCCGGTCTCAACCCGGTCCTCGTCCATCACGCTGTTGAGGGCCCAGGCGAGCTTCTCCCTCCTCTTCAGCGGCGCCCACCTGTTGGACAGGAAGTTGCAGAACACCGCCTGGGGAGTCAATCCTCCCTCCACACATTGGCGGATCCTGGTCAGGACAGGGTCGAAAGCTTCCGCCAGCACCGGAACCTCGCTCCATACCGACGTGTCAATGCCGGGCAGACCGTATGGCAACTCCAACCGCTCATGCTCCTCCACCCGGACGACTATCCAATCTTTCTTCCAGTCATCCCACTTCCCGGAAGGGAATGACCGGAGGTACTTGAATGGGCACTTCTTGCGCTTCACGAAGTAGTAGAAGCCAAGATACTCATCGCTTCGGCCGGTGGTTTGGACGGTGAAGAAGGTTCGGAAGAGCTCGATGCAGGGAGGGATGCCCACCCACATCTCGCAGAAGTGGACAAAGATGGACACAAGGAGAATGGAGTGAGGGCCAAGGTGGTACAGCTGCAGACCATAGAAGTCCAGCAGCATCAAGAAGAAAGAAGAAAATGGTGGGATCAGCCCCACCATGGCGTACGAGGAAAAGTACACCATCTCGCCAGCGTGCTCCTTTTCAAAGGGGAGCTCTCCGCCGGCGCGGACCGAGCGGTTGAAGAAGTCCGAAGACCACCCCATGAGGGCCCGGACCTTCTTCAGATCGCTGTCAGTCTTCAAGCGACTCTCACGCAGACCCAACTCCATCGCAGCACAGCTAGGCAAGAGAAGAGGAGCAAAGTACGAGTTGGGAGTTTGAGCGCAAGAACAGATGGGAAGCGTAAAGAACTCCCGATGGTACGCTTTCCTTCTTAAGTAAGCCCTCGCAACGCTTGGATGGAAACTACAGGGGAGTCAAGGATACTACTCAAGAATTCAACCCTGCCGATGACAAGAGGGCCCGGGACCACCCTGACGATCAAGTCGAGGCTCTTACCCAGGCGAACAGTTGTCATCACGAGGCGGGAAACCCAAAGGCGGCGACCTGACAAGGCGCGCGGAACCGATACGGTTTTCGTATCGGGAACCGGCGACCTTCAATTGCGAGAGATCCGCACGTCAAAGATCTTATCTGCCGCCTGAGGTGCGCCACGCGTCGGGATTTAACCGTAAAGCCCCGCCAACGGCACCTCCGAAGACCCTTGAAGACCCAGTTCAAGAGTCGCGAGTATGGACCCACCTCCGACGGAATGACTTCACCCCGGTGACTTTCCCCGGAGGTAGGTCCAGGGGGCCACTGTCGGTACCCTAAAAACCATACACCCCCTGAGGTTACAAAGATCTCAAGGGAAGGACGTCTACTCAAATTGAAGACCCTTGGAGGCCCACTTGTCAGACATAACCGGACCTGCTTCTCCAACATGGTTAACCCCTAGGTTGCCACGTGTACTGCCAGACCGGAGCTACTACCCACAAGGGTGAAGCTCCGGGCTAGGTACCGAAACGGCACCTCCGGACTTAACCCCTGACCGAGAGAAGCTCCGGACCTGACACATGCCAGGCCACCCCGGAGCTTCCCGCTTCCCACAAGCAAGCTCCAGAGCTGCCACGTGTCCAAACGTCGGAGCTGGCCGCCTCAAACCTCCGGAAGACATTGTAACGACTCCGGATCTTCAAAGGATAGCCGCGGACTTCAAGACCCGATTAATTGTCATTAATTCCATGTTAATGACACTTAATCGGACAATCTTAACACCTGTAACAGCACTGTCGGAGCCCGTTACAGGGTTATTAATAACAATTAATCGTGTATCAATACTAGTAACCGTCGGGGCCACATGTCGGGCCAGGCTAACTTGTAACGGTTTGTCCTTGTACTATAAAAGGACAGACTGACGATACACGGAAAAGAAAGGAGAGGGCTCTCGAACGCTCTCAGGCACACACGCATTGACGTGAGCTTTCATACATAAACTAATACAACACCACACACCCGTGGAGTAGGGTATTACGTTCAGGCGGCCTGAACCACGTAAACCACTGTGTTTCTCGTGTCCAATCGTGATTCACCTTCTTGAGTCTCCGCGCACCCACACCGAACTACAAACTCCTTCAACACTTTAGTAGTGTCAGGAGATCTGCCGACTCCAACAGTCGACAAATGTCATTAATACTATGTTAATGACACACGACCTTTATTACCGGTAACGGCGCTATCAAAGCCCGTAACTCGGTCATTAAGGGTAATTAAGAGCATCAAATGTGTATAAATATTAGTAACCGTCGGGGCCATATGTCGGGCCAGGCCAACTTGTAACGGTCCGCCCTTGTACTATAAAAGGACAGGTCGACGATACATAGGGGACAGATCTAGTCTGATCGGCTCACACGCGCTCTCAACTCACGTTGAGCTCATACATCCAATACAACACCAACACACCCCGTGGAGTAGGGTATTACGCTCAGGCGGCCCGAACCATGTAAATCTTTGTGTCTCCTGTGTCATTTTACATTTCACCTTCTTGAATCTCCGCGTGCCACACTGAACCTCAAACTCCGCAAACACTTTTAGTAGTGTCAGGAGATCTGCCGGATCAAAACCACTGACAGGTTTGGTTGCGGCTTCATCAGAGAACAGCTGTGGGAGTTATAGTGGCGCCTCCATCAAAGATTGGACCAAAATATTTTGGACCTTACCAGATTATTCAACGCATCGGGACTGTGTCTTATAAACTCCAGCTACCTTCCCAAGCTAGGATACATGATGTTTTCCATGTGTCTCTGTTGAAAAAATTTGAAGGTCCTACTCCAGCTCAGGTGGTGCCTCTGCCACCTCTTCTCCATGGACGTGTTGTACTTACGCCTGAAAAGATACAAAGGACGCGCTTGAACAGAGGAGTCTGGGAACTGCTAGTCAAGTGGGCAGGACATTCTGAAGCTGATGCAACATGGGAACAACTAGAAGATTTCAAGATGAAGCATCCTACCTTCAAGCTCGAGGACGAGCTCTTTGTCAAGAAGGGGGGAAATGTTGTGGATGCGTTCGTGGGCCGCCAATATGGCCGACGTGGGGCCCACGATGCCCACAACGGCACTGCTGCAGCCCAGCTGCACCAGAGAAGCTGAGGATCTTCTAGAAGATTTATTAGATTAAGGAAAGTTTAAAGAATAAAGGAATTAGGGATTATGGTGAGTTTAAATTAGGGAGTATTAGATTGAGAGGAGTTTAAATAGAAATAAATAAGGAGATAGAGTCCTGATCGGTTGGGGGGGTATCCCCAACCGATCTGTACAGGGGGGCGCGCAGGGGGGGTCCTCCTCCTATATAAGCAGCCCCCTCCCTCATGTAAGCTCCATCCAGAAAATAATAATTGCCCATTAGAGTTGTTCTTCTCCTTGGGTCACCGTGGCTTCAAACCCTAACCCTAGCCGCCGTGACATCTCTCCTCCCCCACCGCGGTACGTGCTGCGCAGCAACAGTCAAGCCTCCCTCTTCCTCTCCTCTCCCCTGCGCAGCCCTAGGCGCAGCCAGGGAGGCCCCCTCCACCACATTTCACAACACAACGTCAGGGAGTACTTTAGTGATTATGTGATTTGCACGCGCCCATAGCTCATTGTGATTATCCAATGGTGGCCATGTGAAATCGGACACCTGTTGTAGAAATATGGTGGGATGTACAAAAAAATCGATATTATTCAACTAAGGCATCTGCCAAAAATTCTCATGATCCATGTCTCATTTCTAGATTCATGCTTCTGTTCTGGTGGATATAAAAGAACGAGTGATTACCAACAGAACAATTAATACGTCATCAAGGCATCAAGCAATTAACTGCATCATAGGCTAAAGTCCTGTTTGGAATCCCTAAGGCTAATTGTTAGCTAGCTAATAATCTATTAGTTGTCTGTTTGGAACCTCTAGAGCTAATTTTGTTTCTATACACTAATTGATTGTAGTACCCCTCAAGGAGAGAGAGGGATGAGAGGGGACAAGGGTAAAATGGACTTTAGCCAACACTTAGCTGAAATTAGCTGGATTGGAGCAGCTAACGAGATTATTGTTAATTAAAATAATTAGTTGTGTTATTAGCTGAATTGTTTGGAACCTCTATAGTTTATTTTTAGCAGCTAACTATTAGCTGTAGAAGTTTCAAACAGGGCCTAAGTTCTAGTCATCAACACGCTATTTTATTATCTGGACAGGTTTGCACATCTGAAAAACGATCACTGATATATCGTTAAGAAAGAAAACGATCACTAATGCAAAACATACAAGTTGAAAGTTCGAAACCAGCAGAAGTGTAGATCCCCAAAGATACAGCTAGCATCTCAAGTTTTCAGCGAAGACGATCCGAGCATCGAAATTCAGGCAAGATGCATCTTTGAACAATTACAACAAAAAGCTTTTTTCACTAGGTAAATCGTGATTGAAACTATCAACTCTGTATTTAAAGTGCCATGTAGTAAAATCCTACATCTGGTTCTGATAAGTACAGAGCATCTCTCCCATCTGCATCTGGACCCTTGCTACCATCTGAAGTCTACTTGCCATGTCCATAAGAATGCATTTTCTCACCTACTGAAAACAGAGAAGCCAACTGTAAGATATGATCAATAATCTGACAACATCGCGAAAACTGGTAACTAACATGAGTGAGCAATTCAATTAAGCCTTTAAGATAGCCATTTCACGAAGTCAAAACATGATACTGATATGAGTGAGCAATTCACCAATTTATATTGTCACTCTGACAATAAACATGACTCTGAAACTCCATTCTTTCTACATCTACAAATGGTGCTTCCGTTTCGGTGTTTCTTGGACTTGGATGCCCGCAAAGGAGACCTAGCTACCATCCTGATTATCGACCTTATTTACTGGACTCCGTTCTAGTATAATTTTTTCCCTCACATCTCCATTCATCTTTTACAGTCCGGTAAATGCAAACCATGCATATACAAAGTCAGATAGGCGACCAGTATACATGTCAGAATTACTCAAGTGAAGTCGATTTTCTTATCAACAGAGTAATCATAAACACAAAGAACATATGGAGCACTCAACACCGAGAAATTGTGCGAGTCGCATTGATAAACACGCTAACTAGTCATCCTAGAGAATTTATAGTGTCAGGAGACAAATTCTAACACATGTCTGAAATCAAGAACTGAAAAATAGGGATAACAAGAAGGTAGTACCTTGCGGAGGATCAGCACCTCGATCACCTGCCATCGGAAGGAGGGTCTGGATAAGGGATGCTAAAGTACTGTGCAAGATCAGGGGACTGGCCTTCGTCGCCACCATCATTTTGCTGCTGGCCCGGCATATCGGCTAATGACAGTGGCAGCGGCAGCAGAGATGATTCCACTTGGGACCCAAGCGCATTCACCGGGTGTTGGACGAGGAATGCGTCATCGTTGGCCGACCCACCAGGAAGGAATGGCGTGATCGTCAAGCTAGACCCGCTCCCACGCATGGCGTGCGCGTAGGCTCTGGCTTTCTCCCTGGCCACCTCCGCCGTGGCGGACAGCTGCTGCGCGTTCGCGATCTTCTGCGGCGACATTTGCTTCTGTAGGTCCGGGCGGTCGTGCCCCGGCGTGGCGCTGAGCCTCATGTTGGCGTACTGCTGTGCCCGGTCGTACTGCTGCTGCATCATCGTCATCTTCTGGTCCCTTGCCAGCGCAATGGCGGCGTACTGCTCCGCCTGGCCGTGGTGCTGTTGCTCGCCGGCAACGTCTTGCTGCATCATCAGCATCATGTACTGGTCCGTGGTGAGTCCCGCGACGGCGGCGGCCTGCCGAATCATCATGTCCTGCTGCCTTGCGATCTTCTCCGCGGCGGTAAGCTGCTGCGCCTGCGCCACCGCGTCGTGGTAGTACTTCTCCTCTGCGGCTGCCTGCCGCATGACTTGGATCATCATGTCCTGCTCCTTGGCGATCTCCGTGGCGGTGTCCAGCTTCGCCGCTTCCGCCATTTGCAGCGCCGTCTGCTGGTTGTGGCGCGGCTGCTCGAGCCCCATCGCCGCGTACCGTTCCGCCTGGTGTGGGTACTTCTGCGCGACGGCGACTTGCCGACTCATCATGTCCTGCTGCCCTGCTAGCTCCGCAGCTGCAGTCATCTGCTGCATCTCGGGCACCTGGTAGTGCAGCATCGACTTCTGCTTCGAGGCCGCGACCTGCCGCAGCATCATCGTGTCCTGCTTCCTCGCGACCTGATCCGCCGCGCCCGATTGCACGTCCGCAAGCTGCTGTACCGTCTGCTGGCTCAGGTGACCGTGGATGGGCGGACCCGTCTCGTGCTGCGCAAGGGGTTGGCGGGGCTGCTGTGCGGACGCGGCCTGCGCCTCCGCCATCCGTTGGCTCGGCGGTTTTCGTCCGTGCCCGCGAGGAACAACGCCATGTCCCGTCCTGACGACGGCATCCTTCTCCGCCTGCCGCTTGGCCAGCATAGCATTCGCCTCATCTGCCTGCCTCTTGGCCCGCAACGCGTCGTCCAGCTCCTTGGCACACCGCAACGCCGCGGCCAGCTGCGCCTCCCCAGACTGCTGTGCTGCCGCGAGGTCGATCGGCTGCAGCGCGGCCGCGTCGCCGCCGAGCTCCTCCAACTCCGCGCGCGCGGCGGCGAGCTGGCTCCTGGTCTCCTTGAGCTTGTCCTCGAGGATGTTGATGTACGACACGCAGCCGAACGTCGGGTCCCTGAGGCGCGCGGTGACGGTCTGCCCTGCCGGAGGAGTTGGTTGCGTTGCGGCGGTGGAGAGCGTGCACGAGAGGAATCAACATATCACAGCACCCGAGGCGAGGATGGTGTTGGTTACGGCTGCCGGTTAAAAAGCGTGGACGGCCACGTCGAATTCACAACAACTCGGTCATTTTTTAGTAGCCGTTTATCCCATGTAACTACACCATCCTTCATAAACTAAGTGTTGTTTAGGATAATATCTCGTTTAATTTGAATAAAATAAGCTATTTTACACAACTTATTTCAGAGTATCCGGTATCAAACAAACAAAACGATCAAACAAATGATTTCCCCATTGCAAAAACAAATGATTTTTAAAACTGAGGGAGCAACGTAGACAAGTTCTCATATGTTAGGTCTCGATATATTTTGCATGTTGTATTGATTGCTACTTTCTTTTTACTCAAAATTCGAACGTGGTCCGGAATTGGGCAACCGGATTTTGAATTGTAACCACAATTAGCCTGCTGCTCTGTTCATATTCTAGCACCTTACTCCCTTGTTCTTAAATTATAATCGTTAGAAAAAATAGTTTAATTTACTAACTAAAATTGTTTTGTAACGACTACAATTTGAGAACATGAGAATATTTTAATAATTGACGACCCAATAAAATCTCGTGCTGTAAAAATAAAGACGGGTGAGGAGAACTTTGATCGCCACATACGATAGGTACGGTACGAAGACGATGAGAACTCACACGACATACTCGTGAATTAATGTTATATATATGTATTATTTATATTTATATAATAAATAAGACTTTGTGTGTATTAATTGTTTGCTCACGCATATAGACCGTAATATATCATCATTTTCTAAAAACCATTGGCATCCCGGTAAAATTCTCTGTTGTAAGATTTTTGTAAAAAATTCCTCGATCGTAAAAGAGACGGTTAGCCTTTCAAAAGGAACACTACACTCGTCTCCATTCCTAACCCTCCTATTCAACCTTGCCTTGGTAAGCTCTATTTCGTTGTCTGCTTGTTTGCTTCGTTCTTCACTTGTTAATCTTTGCTTTGTTTGCTGCTTGCTCGCTTCGTTTCTTCTTTCATTGGTTTTGTTCCGTGCTAAAATTGAATCATGGTATGTTTCGTTCTTAGGTTTTTAGTAAGTTTCTAAAACCAGTGTGTCGGTGATTTGGATCCGGCAGATCTCCCGACACTACTAAAGTGTTATAGGAGTTTGATGTTCGGTGTGGGCGCGCGGAGATTCAAGAAGGTGAATTGTAAATGACACGGGAGACACGTAGATTTACGTGGTTCGGGCCGCCTGAGCGTAATACCCTACTCCACGAGTGTGTTGGTGTTGTATTAGCTGTATGAGCTTGTATCAAGCGTCTATGGAACGTGTAGAGTGTGTCGTCGGCCTGTCCTTTTATAGTACAAGGGCAGGCCGTTACAAGTTATCCTGGCCCGACATGTGGTCCCGGCGGTTACTAATATTGATACTCATTCAACACGTTTAATTGCCCTTAATGACCGGGTATTGGGCTTTGACAGCACCGTTACTGATAATTAAGGTCGTCCGATCGTGTGTCATTAATATAGTATTAATGACACTTGATCGGGTCTTGAAGCCCTTGATTCCCCTTTGAAGATCCGGAGCCGTTGTGGAGTCTTCCGGAGGTTAGAGGCTGAAGATCCGACGGTTGGACACGTGGCAGCTCCAGAGCATACTATGGGAAACAGGTAGCTCCGGAGCTACCTGACACGTGTCAGTTCTAGAGCTTCCCTCGGTCTGGGGTTAGGTCCGGGGGTGCCATTTTGGTACATAGCCCGGAGCTTCCCCCTTGTGGGCGGTAGCTCCAGTTTGACAGTACACGTGGCGACCCTGGGATTAACCATGTGGGAGAAGCGGGTCCGGTTATGTCTGACATGTGGGCCTCCGAAGGTCTTCAAATCAAGTAGATGACTTTCTCTTGAGATCCTTGTAATCTCAAGGGGTGTATGGTTCCCAGGGTACCGACAGTGGCCCCCTGGGTCCACCTCTGGGGAAGACCCTTTGGGTGAAGTCATTCCACCGGAGGTGGGTCCATCCTCGCGACTTTTGAACTGAGTCTTCAAAGGTCTTCGGATGTGCTGTTGGCGATGGTTTGGAGTTAAATCCTCGTCGTGTGGCGTATCCCGCGTGCGACAGATGAGATCTTTGGCGTGCAGATCTCACGCAATTGAAGGTCGCCGGTTCCCGATACGAAAACCATATCGGTTCCGCGCGCCTTGTCAAGCCGCCGCCTTCGGGCTTCCTGCCTCATGATGACAACCGTTCGCCTGGGTAAGAACCCCGACTTGATCGTCGGGGTGGTCCTGGGCCATCTTGTCATCGGCTAGGTGGAATTTTTGAGTGGTACCTTCAACTTCCTTGCGGTTTCCATCCAAGCGTTGTGAGGGCTTACTTAAGAAGGAAAGCATGCACCGTCTGGAGTTCTTTACGCCTCTCATCTGATCTTGCGCTCAAACTTCCGACTTGTGCTTTGCTTTTCCTTTCTTGCCTTGCTGCGCTGCGATGGAGTTGGGTCTCCGCGAGAGACGTTTGAAGACCGACGGTGACCTGAAGAAGGTCCGGGCCCTCATGGGATGGTCCTCGGACTTCTTCAACCGCATGGTCTGTGCCGAGGGAGAGCTCCCGTTTGAGAAGGAGCACGCCGGCGAAATGGTGTACTTCTCTTCGTACGCCATGGTGGGGTTGATCCCACCTTTTTCCTCTTTTTTCTTGATGCTACTAGACTTTTATGGTCTGCAGCTATACCACCTTGGCCCTCACTCCATTCTCCTTGTGTCTACCTTCGTCCACTTCTGTGAGATGTGGGTGGGCATCCCCCCTGCATTGAACTCTTCCGGACCTTCTTCACCGTCCATACCACCGGTAGGAGCAATGAGTACCTTAGCTTCTACTACTTCGTGAAGCGCAAGAAGTGCCCATTCAAGTACCTCCGGTCGTTTCCCTCTGGGAAGTGGGATGATTGGAAGAAGGACTAGATAGTCATCCGAGTGGAGGAGCACGAGAGGCTGGAGCTGCCCGAAGGCCTCCCCAACATTGACACGACGATCTGGAGTGAAGCTCCGGTGTTGGCGGACGCCTTCAACCCTGTTCTGACCAGGATCCGCCAGTGCATGGAGGGAGGATTAACTCCTCAGGCGGTGTTTTGTAACTTCCTGGTCAACAGGTGGGCACCGCTGAAGAGGAGAGAAAAACTCGCTTGGGCCCTCAACAGCGTGATGGACGACGACCGGGTCGAGACCGGGCTGAAGTCCAACATGGTGGGGACAACCTTGGAGTTCCACCTCAAGAAGTTCCAACACGGCATCGACGTCGCGGGTGACGACTTGACTCCGCCATCAGCTTTTCTCCCTCTGAACGTGGCGGAAGATGCCCGTGCTTGACGACCTTGGTGTCGTTGAGAGAAGATCAATCTCCAGGGTGGCGATCCCTGGGGTTTCCGAAGGTGGCTCCGACCCTGCCCCGAAGCCAAGGGTCGAGGTCGTCGGCAAGGGCAAGGAGCCGGCGGATCAACCCTTGAGCCGGAAGAGGAAGCTGAAGCATGCCGACGGAAGGTCCGTCGGGCCTGCCACCTCCGCATCGGCTCCTTCTCCCCGGAGGGGAAGGTATTCTACAACCGCGGTGACTGTACCCGCAGCAGGGTTCTCCCGGGGTGCTAGCTCCGGGCATGCGACTCCAGCACCAGGGCCGGTTGAGGCCTCTAGGTCCGGAGGTTCTTCCCGATCGAGGGGGGGCCTCGACTAGGGAAACGCCCGTGGCTGCAACGAGTTCCGGGGGGCCTTCCGGAGTTTCCACGCCGGCTATGACCAGCCCAGAACGCCCGGGAAAGAGGTTCCGCGCAAGCTGGTGCGGAAGCCTCCCAAGGTAATTTTTAATCTTTACCTTGGACAGTTGTTTTGTTGTAGTAACTATTTTTTTTAAGTTTCTTCGTCCATCATCTGCAGCGTTCCCAAGAAGAGGAGTGAGGCTCCACCCTCAGCCACAGCAACTGAAGCTATGAGGGCGGAAGCTTCTCCTCCTGTCCCGGTGCCGCCCCAAGTGGTGGCTGAAGCTGCGACAGCTCTGGCGCCAGCTGTCGTGGTCATGGACCTCGACTCATCCCCAGAGACTCCCGTGGTAGCGCCGGACCGCGGGAGAGAAGATGCGCCAGCGGCACCTGTCCCGGAGGCTGAAGTTCCGGGTCCTGGTGCTGAGATGATGGAAGCTCCGGCCGTTGAGCCGGAGAAAGCAGTAATTCCGGCCCCAGAGCCGGAAATTGTCGATGCTCCGGCGGTTGAGCCGGAGGTGATTGAAGTCCCAGCGTGCGCACCGGATGTTGAGGAAGTCCCGGCGGTTGGGTCGGCTACCTCAGAAGCACCGGCCGCAGAGCCGGTCATTGTTGGAGCTCAGGCCGTAGGGCCGGTTGATGATGAAGATCTTCCGGCTCCCGAGCCGGTTGTTGCAGAGGTGTCGGAGCTCGAGCCCCCAATAGAGGAGGTGCCCAGGCCGGAGCCAGAAGTGGCCCCTACTCCGGAAGTGACGATGTCGGAGGTACTCGCGGCTGAGCCGGAGTGCCCTGGTGAAGTTGCTGGCCCCTGCCTGAGGGGGCAAATGAAGACCTGGCGGCGGGGCCTTCCTTGATGGCGATTGAGGCCATCCCGGAGGACGGCCCTAGTGCCATGGAGACCCAGGGGACCACTCTTGTGGAGTGGGACCCAATTTTTGTATCTGAAAACCCACTGGAACCAGCGGAGGAGACCCCAGCAGGTCCGGAACCTATCCCGTTGTCATTGTCTATTGACAACGCTTGTTCCATTCTGCGTCAAGTTCAATTGGCCTTCTTCCACGATAGCAAGGCTCTTGAAGAGGAGCACAAAACCCTTAGGCGGTGGCGTAACCGGCTCTACTTCGAGACCAAGCTGGCGCAGTCGAGGCTAGCAGATGACAAAGAGTGGATCAAGCGGGAGAAGGTCCGCCTGGAATACTGGGGCAAATTATTGGATGACAGGGAGAGTATGACTCGTGCCCTCGACGCTCAATCCTGGGAGATTTATGAGCAGACCAAAGCAGCTAACAGTGCGGCCGATGAACGCCAAGAAAGGCTTGAGGCCATTAACACTACTCTCATCAAGCGCCGGGAGGCACTTGAGGAGAGGGAGAAATGGCTCGAAGATGAAGAGCAGAAACTCCTAGAGCTGCGGGATGACGTCCTGAGGAGGGAGGATGAGCTCACCGAGAAGGTGGCTCTGGCCGACAAGGGCCTCAAAGAGCGCGCCAAGAAATTGGAAGAGCGCTGCACTGAGGAGGAGGAGAAGGCCTGGGTGCGAGGGCAGGAACTCTACGAGCAAGAGTGTGCCCTTGCTGCCAGGGAGAAGAAAGTGAGGGGCAGGGAGAAGGACCTGGTTGACCGCCAGAACAAGATCCACCTCCGGGAGGAGGAGCTCGGAAAACTCGAGAAGCGAGTTGCTGAAAAGATTCAGCAAAACGCCAAAGAGGTTGAGCGCCTCGCTCGCGAGAATTCTGAACTGGTGGCGGCCAGAAGATCCCTGGAGGAATTGAAGGGCTTGAGGACTGCGGACTCCCTACAGATTTGGGAGTTCCTGGGCAAGGCTAACGACACGCTGACACCGATGGGCTTCAGCCCCGTGCGTCCGGATGATCCGGAGCCGGAGCCAGACCTAGCATTGCAGGCGTTGAGCTCGGCAGGTAGCAAACTCTCCAAGGTGGGCGACGTCATCGCGGACCAATTGGAGGTTGAGGGGCAATCCCTGGCGAAGAACGTCGCATAATATGTGCTGACGTGCTACACCAGTTGGAACCCCCAATTTCCTCTGGACCCGGTGCTTGAAGGTCCCATTGAAGGAGAAGGTGAAGCTGTCCGAGCCAATGTGTCAGAGGTTGCCCAGAAGGTCGCCCAATTCTTTCATAGGGTCTAGGACCATCTCTGTAGTTCCCACTTGTATTCTCTCTTCTTCTTCCTCAATTTTGTAATCCCTTGTCTCCAGATGAATGAAATCCCCAAATTTTTGTGAATTTCACTTTTTGTCTTCAACACTTTTGTCTTTACTTGGCCCCCTGGTAGATGTACACAATTTGATTGTGAACATATACCAAGAGGATGTTGTGTTTTGTTGAAGACTCATTTGCTTCGAACTTGTAGAATGTAGGTCTGAAGTCTTCGATAGTGAAGGCCCCCTGAGGTTGTCGGAGCTTAGAATGTAGGCTCAACCGCCGGAGCTTCGACAATTTTCGGCTCTGGGGCCGAAATTACTGCTTCCTCCGGCTCAACGGCCGGATCTTCCATCATCTCAGCACCAGGACCCGGAGCTTCAACCTCCGGGACAGGTGCCGCTGGCACATCTTCTCTCCCGCGGTCCGGCGCTACCACGGGAGTCTCTGGATATGAGTCGAGGTCCATGACCACGACAGCTGGCGCCGGAGCTGTCGCAGCTTCAGCCACCACTTGGGGCGGCACCGGGACAGGAGCAGAAGCTCCCGCCCTCACAGCTTCAGCTGGTGTGGCTGAGGGTGGAGCCTCACTCCTCTTCTTGGGAACGCTGCAGATGATGGATGAAGAAACTTAAAAATAGTTACTACAACTAAACAACTGTCCAAGGTAAAGATTAAAAATTACCTTGGGAGGCTTACGCACCAGCTTGCGCGGAACCTCTTTCCCGGGCGTTCTGGGCTGGTCATAACCGGCGTGGAAGCTCCGGAAGGTCGTCCAGAACTCATTGCAGCCACGGGCGTTTCCCTAGTCGCGGCCCCCTCGATCGGGAAGAACCTCTGGACCTAGATGCCTCAACCGGCCCTGGTTCTGGAGTCGCATGCCCGAAGCTAGCACCCCGAGAGGACCCCGCCTTACTTCCAGATCCAATTGTACTTGGACCCGCCTTACTTCGGCCTGCCGAGGTGTAGGTAGAGTGGCGTACTTAGGGTGCTTGACCAGGCTAAGTCGATAGCACACTCCGGCCCTAGATTCGCTTGGCGCCATTCAGGCGAGTGGGCCATGAACAATATTTGAATCCAAAAGAATCGACAATACAACTCGAATGAACCGGTCAAACTAAAATTTCTTAAGAATTGCACGTCTTTGTTATAGACAAGAAATAAAAAATGTTGAGCCTGTACAAAATAAATGCACGTGGAGTCTGTTTCACATGAAGATGTCTTTCATTATAGGTCCGGGGTACAGGGGAAACAAGTACACTCTTAGGGTACGGAACCAGGCTAAGCGTGTTTTATTTCTCGTTTGACCCAGGGTAGCTAGCCACACTTTTAGTCCTGACACAGTGACAAGTGTTGCATGAACTTTGCAGACCTTCCGGGAAAGGTCCGGCTGTTCTCCCGGAGGAACTACCCAACTCTGTACAATGACTCTATAACATACACCTCAAGTTACTACAGACTCACCTCCGTGATATTAAGTGTAGAACTTACGGAGGTGCTCAATGTTCCAAGGATTTGGGAGAGGTGTCCCATCCTCGGTCCAAGCGAACGCTCCCGGGACGTGATACTTTAATCACTCGGAAGGGTCCCTCCCAGCTGGAGGAGAGTTTGTTTAACCCTTCTCTAGATTGTATTCTCCGTAGCACCAGGTCGCCTTCCTCGAGGTGTCGGTTGTGAACATGCCGCTGATGATAGCGCCGAAGGGCTTGGCGGTATCGGGCATTCCGAACAGCTGCTTGGCACCTTCCCTCCTCAAGGAGGTCTAGGTCTTCACGCCGGAGCTGGTCCTGCGTGGCTTCGTCGAAGGTCCAGACCCGGATTGACCCCAAGGTGATTTCTGGAGGAAGGATTGCTTCAACTCCATACACCAGGAAGAAGGGTGTCTCTCCAGTTGACCGGTTTGGAGTTGTCCTGTTGGCCCAAAGAGTGGGAGGAAGATCTTCAATCCAGTTGGCACCATGTTTTTTCAAGCGCTCATAGGTGCGCGTTTTGAGTCCTTTAAGGATTTCAACATTTGCTCTCTCGGCTTGGCCATTGCTTGCCGGGTGGGCTACGGAGGCGTAGCAAACTTGAATGCCGAGGTCTTCGCAATATCCTTGAAATGCAGAGCTTGTGAATTGGGTCCCATTATCAGTGATGATTTTGTTTGGGACTCCAAATCTGCATACAATGGACTGCAAAAAGTTGATAGCAGATTGCTTGTTGATTGTCACAACTGGAGTTGCTTCCGGCCACTTGGTGAACTTATCAATGGCAACGTACAGGAACTTGTAACCTCCGATGGCTCTTGGGAAAGGTCCCAAGATGTCCATCCCCCACACAGCGAAGGGCCATGTAGGAGGTATCATTTGTAGGGGCTGAGCCGGTGTGTGAATTTGCTTTGCATGAAATTGACATGCTTCGCATTTCTTCACCAGTTTAGTTGCATCCTGGAGTGCTGTAGGCCAGTAGAAGCCATGCCGAAAGGCTTTACCAACCAGCGTGTGGGAAAACGCGTGGTTCCCACACTCGCCTTCATGGATTTCTGCGAGGAGCTCGTAGCCTTCTTCCCTTGTGATGCACCGCATTAGGATGCCGTTGGCACCGCGCTGGTAGAGATCCCCTTCTACCAACGTGTATCTTTTAGCCAATCTGACTACCCGATCAGCGGATACATCATCGTCACGAAGGATGTTGTCTTTCAAGTAGCTCTGGATCTTCGAGATCCATGCATCGGAACTAACTTGAGCATTTGAGTCTTGCGTGCTGGGTTGCTCGGAGCTTCCGGCAGCACCTACGACCCTTGATGGCTGCCATGGTAAGAGGGCCATCGGGACCGTCAGCTTCGGGATGCTGATCTCGCCCCCTTCGCTCAGTTCGGCAGGCTGAGCTGTGGGTTTTGACAATCTCCGGACAAAAGTTCCGTCAGGAGCCGGAGCTCCGGTTGACGCTTTCGTCGAGAGTTCGTCGGCTTCAGCGTTGTGGGCACGCTGGACATGGTGGAGATCTAGGACTTCGAAGTCCTTTTGAAGCCTCTGGACTTCAAGAAGGTAAGCAGCTAGCTGGAGATTGTTGTAGGAGCATTCACCCTTCACTTGCTTAATTATGAGCCGTCAATCTCCCTTGACCAGCAGTTGCTTGACACCGTATGACAGTGCCACCTTTAGTCCGTAGATGAGTGCTTCGTACTCCGCCATGTTGTTGGTCGTCTTGAAGTCAAGGTGTACCATGTATTTTACCTTCTCCCCGGTTGGTGCGAGGAGAAGGATTCCAGCTCCGGCCCCCTCCTTTTGCATGGAGCCGTCGAAGTAGAGGGTCCAATGAGGCTCGGTGAAGACCGGAGCTTCGTGTTCCGGCTTCTGCTCACTGGGGCCCCCCAGGGTTTGATGGAGAGGGAGTCCATTCCGTCACGAAGTCTGCCAATGCTTGACTCTTGATTGCTTGCCTTGAAATGAATTCGAGATCGAATTCGGCCAATTCTGCCGCCCACTTTGCAACATTCCCAGTTGAATTGGGATTATGCAAGATTGCTCGAAGTGGGTAAGAAGTCACCACTGAGATCTTGTGAGCTTGGAAATAATGGCGAAGCTTCCTGGAGGCAATAAGAACTGCATAGAGCAGCTTATGCACCTCTAAATATCGAGTGTTGGCATCATGTAGTACTTCACTGATGAAGTACACTGGTCGTTGAATGGTCCGGACCCTCCCGGAGGGGCCCGGAGCTTCCTCTTCACTGACCCGGATCCCTCCGGAGGGATCCGAATTTTCTTCGGGGACCTCCGGGTCCTGGCTGGAGGAACCTGGAGCTTCTTCAGAAGTGACCTGGACCCTCCCGGAGGAGTCTGGGTCTTCTGAAGTGGCTTCTTGTGGATTTGAATCTGGGAGCTGGGACCCAGACTCGCTTTCAGGAACCTCCGGACCCTCCCGAAGAGGTCTGGATTCCTGAGTATGGGGTAGTTCTGGTCTCTCCGCGACCAGGACCATACTAACGACTTCGTCAGTGGCTGAAATGTAAAGCAACAAAGGCTCACCAGGGTTCGGATCTACCAGAATTGGTAGGGTGGTGAGGAACTGTTTTAGTTCCTAGAATGCCTTTTCTGCTTCTTCAGACCATTGGAATGGTCCGGACTTCCTCAATAACTTGAAGAAAGGGAGTGCCCGTTCCGCCAGCCTTGAAATGAACCGGCTAAGGGCTGCTAGACATCCAGTTAGCTTTTGGACATCTTTGATGCGGGCTGGTGGCCGCATGTCTTCAATGGCTTTGATCTTCGCCGGATTAGCTTCTATGCCCCGGTGACTTACCAGGAAACCAAGAAGTTTTCCGGAGCTAACCTCGAAGACACACTTGTCTGGGTTTAGCTTTGTGCGGGTGACCCGCAGCTTATCGAAGACAGCCTGTAAGGTGTCAAGAAGTGACTCCTTGTTCTTGACCTTGACCACGATGTCATCAACATACACTTCCACTATGTCTCTAATGAGGTCTTCAAAGGTTTTGTACATAGCTCGTACAAAGGTTGAAGCTGCATTCTTGAGACCAAACGGCATGGTTGTATAACAGTACAATCCATCTACTGTGATGAAAGAGGTATGCTTTTCATCTTCCCTTGACATTTTGATTTGATGATATCCAGAATATGCGTCTAGGAAACACAGTAATTCACACCCGGAGGTGGAATCCACTATCTGATCTATTCTAGGTAGTGGGAATGGATCTTTTGGACATGCCTTATTTAGTGTTGTGTAGTCAATACACATCCGAAGCTTCCCGCCGGCCTTGGGCACAACGACTGGGTTTGCCAGCCATTTTGGATGGAAGACTTCTCGGACGAATCCAGCTTCGAGCAACTTCTTCACTTCTTGTCGAATGAAGTTCTGTCGCTCTACAGATTGCTTCCGAGGCTTCTGATGCACAGGCCGGGCGTCGGGGTAGATCTTCAGGTTGTGCTCAATCACTTCCCTGGGGATCCCAGGCATTTGTGACGGTTGCCAGGCAAACACGTCGACATTAGCCCGGAGGAAAGTGATGAGCGCGAGTTCCTATTTGTTGTTCAATCCTCCCAATATACGGGTGGTCTGAGCGGCATCAGAACCGATTTGGACGACTTTGACGGGAATGTCGGCGTCGCCGCTTGGCTGCACACGAGGTGCAGATGTCGAGCCTCGTTGACGAATGCTCGGGGGTTTTGGAGCTTGCTCCTGCCTGGAGTCCTCCTCTTGCGCCGTAGTAAGCGCATGGAGTTCTTCCAGAGCAGTTACTCCAGCAGTACGATCTCTGCGGATCCGAAGAACGCCTACTGGTGTTGGCATCTTTAACACCAGGTAACCATAATGAGCAGCTGCCATGAATTTGTACAAGGCAGGCCTACCCAAGATGGCATTGAAGGGTAAGTTGATATGAGCAACATCAAAAACCAACTTCTCGGTGCGATACTTCTCCCGGGTCCCGAAGGTAACGGGAAGGGTAATAGCTCCGAGTGGAGTAATGGCTCCCGGACCTACTCCAGAGAAAGGTCGGGAGGGGTGGAGATCCGAAGGTCGGAGTTGAAGCTTGGTAAAAGCTTTGAAGCTTATGAGTTTGAGCCCCGAACCTCCGTCTACCATGACATGGTGGAGCTGGATGTTATTGATGGTAGGAGATACCATCAAAGGTAACTGACCTGCTCCAACCATGCTCTGAGGGCAGTCCGAAGCATCAAAAGTGATGGCTGTGTCCATCCACTTCCGATGAGGCTCCGGTCTGGCTGTAGGAGCTACAACAGCCATGTCCCGACGCATAGTCTTGATGACGCGACAGGAGGTGATGTCCCATGATCCACCAAAAATGGTGTTCATGGTCTTCCGACGCTCGTTGTCAGAGACGTCGGAATCGTCGTCGACAGAGGTGTAGACGGCCTTCAGGACCTTTTTGGGATCCTGAAAACCTAACTCCTCTTCAGCCGGAGCTTCGTCGACTTTTTGTTTTCCTTCCCTCTGTCGGAAAGGACCTTCTTCCCGGCGCTTGTTGTAGCGCTCGGCAAGGTTTTGGACCTCCCGACAGTCTTCCAAATTGTGGCTGCCCGTTTTGTGAATTGGACACCACACCTTGGGTTTGCCACCGTCTTCAGAAGACGGTCGAGGTTGCTTCTCGGGGTGTGGCCCCCGGCCACCTGGAGCTGCAGCAGCTGCAACATTGGATGTACCGGCCGACGGCTTCTTCTTGCCGTTGGTCTTTTTCTTCTTTTTGCCATTCCCGGAGGTAGCGGCTTCTCCTTTGGAGTATTTCTTGTGATCCTCTTGAGTTGGTTTGGAGTGCATCTCACGGCCCTCCGCAGCTCTGGCACATTTGTCAGCCAAGCTGAAGAGTTCTGTGACACTGGTGATCTCCTTGATCGCTAGTTTCTCTAGCATCTTCTTATCCCGTACACCCTGTCTGAATGCCACAATGACAGAGGCGCTAGAGATAGAAGGGATAGTGTTTCGTACCTGAGAGAAACTCTGGATGAATGATTGCAGAGATTCTCCCCCTTTTTGCACGACTGCAAAAAGGTCCAGTTCAGTGCCTGGTCGGGTGTATGAACTCCCGAAGTTGGCGGTGAACTGCCGGCACAGCTCCTCCCAACTGTTGATGGAGTTGGGTGGAAGGCTCATAAACTAGGACCTGGCGATCCTAGTTAAACCCACTGGGAAATAATTGTCCATTACAGCCTCATTTCCTCCAGTTGCCAAGATAGCAGTGGAGTAAATCTGAAGAAATTCAACAGGATTGACGGTCCCGTCGAACTTCTCTGGCAGGTGAGGCCAGAACTTCAGTGGCCACCTGACCATACGCAGAAGCATGGCCAGGGCTGAACAGCCTCCTCCTACTCCTTCAGGAGCAGGAACGTCTTGAGCTTCTCGTCTTTCACGAGCACGCTCAATATGGACTCGGCCGTCTTGTTGGCGATATTGGCGATCAAGCTCCACCCGAAGGTCATGAGTTGAAAGTCTTGATACCGTGTGGGTGCGTCATGCCCCGGAGGGCAACGACGTCACCTGCTGTGATGCAGCACGTCTCCTGTTGTTGGAAACGTGCGGACCAAGTCTGCCAGACAAGGTCCGTTGCTGCGACGGGGCCCGTCCTGAAGGAGGAGGACCCTGGTTGCTGATGCGGTCGGCTGCTGCTGCAACCAAATGTTCCACATCGGCCCTCCACTGCTCCAGTGCATCCCGGGATGCATCCGGAGGTGGTGGGCGTTGGAGAAGAGCACGTGCTGCATGTAGCGCGTGTTCCGGGTTGTCATGATTTGCCGACGCAGTGATTGACGTCGGTGCACCATCGCGTTGTCCAGCTTGATTTGCTGGTGGAGGCAGCGGTGGTGGCAGTGTGACTCCTGCTGGCGTTGAGGCCCCTGCTGGTGGCTGCATATTGGAGGGATTGCCTCCAACAGCTTGAACAGCAGGATGACCGTTGGATGATCCAGCAGCTGAGTTCACCATTCTCTAAATCTCAGGCGCCCCTACCTGGCGCGCCAACTGTCGGTGGTTTGGATCCAGCAGATCTCTCGACACTACTAAAGTGTTAGAGGAGTTTGATGTTCGGTGTGGGCGCGCGGAGATTCAAGAAGGTGAATTGTAAATGACACATGAGACACGTAGATTTACGTGGTTCGGGCCGCCTGAGCGTAATACCCTACTCCACGAGTGTGTTGGTGTTGTATTAGATGTATGAGCTTGTATCGAGCGTCTATGGAACGTGTAGAGTGTGTCGTCGGCCTGTCCTTTTATAGTACAAGGGCAGGCCGTTACAAGTTAGCCTGGTCCGACATGTGGCCCCAGCGGTTACTAATATTGATACTCATTCAACATGTTTAATTGTCCTTAATGACCGGGTAATGGGCTTTGACAGCACCGTTACTGGTAATTAAGGTCGTCCGATCATGTGTCATTAATATAGTATTAATGACACTTGATCGGGTCTTGAAGCCCTTGATTCCCCTTTGAATATCCGGAGCTGTTGTGGAGTCTTCCGGAGGTTAGAGGCTGAAGATCCGACGGTTGGACACGTGGCAGCTCTGGAGCATACTGTGGGAAACAGGTAGCTCCGGAGCTACCTGACACGTGTCAGTTCTGGAGCTTCCCTCGGTCTGGGGTTAGGTCCGGGGGTGCCATTTTGGTACATAGCCCGGAGCTTCCCCCTTGTGGGCGGTAGCTCCGATTTGACAGTACACGTGGCGACCCTGGGAATAACCATGTTGGAGAAGCGGGTCCGGTTATATATGACATGTGGGCCTCCGAAGGTCTTCAAATCAAGTAGATGACTTTCCTTTGAGATCCTTGTAATCTCAAGGGGTGTATGGTTCTCAGGGTACCGACACAGTGAAACTTCACAACTGAAACCATTAATTGTACACGTAGACCCAGATTCAAGGAAATTGTATTATAACAGAGTACCCTTTGAGTACCTTTGAGTTAGAGTATGATGTTGTGGCTTTATATATGGCTTTTTAAGTGATGAGCAATTAGCAATTCCGAAAGATCAATTGAAATGCTAGTTTGAGCTCCTTGTTTTGTAGTTTCTGTTTCTAGCGCACACGAGTGTTGGGCACGCACACATACATAACTATCAAGTACGCAAGATCTAAAATCCTATTACCATCATTTTTGAATTTTGATAATGATATTGCTTTCATCGACCTGTGAGATATTTGTCAATATAAAGATGTAATTACAGTTTGAACGTGAGCAAGTTGCTTAACCAGTTCATGTTTGTTCATGACAATACTGTGTGTTGCTTATTGGATGAACTATATGATTTTTTAAGTCTATATAATGGTTGTTCTACTAGTAAAGTTTATTTAGGTTAATCTATTATTAATTGCACTACTAGTAATTTCTTACTCTAAGAAAACACAGAGTACATATCAGTGTTAACATTAGGAACACAAGTGTCCAACTCTTTTTCCAAATAACTCATTTGTATCCAACCCAGTAATTTGTAGTACATGTCCATAGATCATTGGATATGTAACATGGCAACATTTAGGTAGTTGCAAGACTCTATCTACAATCTGCCGGACACAATCATGTCAACCATTCAAACAAAAGTATCACTTGACAGGACATGCTCGTTCCTACGCCTTGAGGAATCACCGAGTCATGCTGTACCAGAGGTGAGGAATGGTCGCTTCTCTTGGGATAAATCTTCTCAGGTGCCTACTCTCCAAGACGTGAACTTTTCTGTACAAGGAATGAGAGTTGCTATTTGTGGAACTGTCGGCTCTGGTAAATCAAGCTTACTGTCTTGCATTCTTGGTGAGATACCAAAGCTATCTGGAGAGGTTCAAACTTGTGGTAGAATTGCTTTTGTCAGCCAGTCACCATGGATACAAAGTGGAACTATTGAGGAAAATGTACTTTTTGGTTCACAAATGAATAGAGAAAGATACGAAAGGGTTGAAGCATGCTCTTTTAAAAAAGATTTAGATACATTACCTTTGTGTGGCCGAACAATTATAGGAGAGAGGAAAATCAACTTAAGCGGGGGGGGGGGGGGGGGGGGGGGGGGGCGGGGGGGGGAGGATACAAATAGCCCATGCCTTGTATAAGATGCTGATATATTTCTATTTGATGATCCATTTAGTGCCGTTGATACTCTTATTGGGCTACATTTATTGAAGGTATGCATTTAATACGTTCTATTGGTAAAAATCATAGACTTTGTTATAACACTCGGTATTTATTCCTGATTCTACACAACAGTTTCCTATATCTTAATGTCAAAATATTCATGTTTACTTATTTTTTGGTCCAATCAGAATTCAGTATTTTAAGTTAATTTGTTATTCTTAGTGCAGTTTACCTAGATCTGAAAATAATCAACAGAGATTTATTTTCTTTATATTAGTTAATAATATGTGCCAATATGTAAGAACTTGACTCTGTCTCGGCTCCTAGCAATAAATATATAAATTGATGCTTGAAGAAAGTGTCCTAATTCTAAATAGAACTATAGAAGTACTGCCATATTCGCAAGTCCGCTGCTGTACCATCATCTCTTCTATTGTCATATCCCCACCCTCCTTGACCATTAAGCTTGGCACACATCTGAGGAATAAAAAGGGTGTTGAGAGGTCTGAGTAAAACTAGAGTATCCTTTGCAGATCTATTCTTTTCGTTATGCTGAACAACGACTCATGAATTTGATTGTCATGTTGCTAGCTATGGGTTTTGAAATATGATCCGTCCCTGAACTTGATTCTGGAGTTAGATGTTAGATATTGATTAATTAAGTTGATCACAGGTGATTAGGAGTAACCAACTCAATCTCCTAACTCCCCTACTGTCCTGATCGGGGATAAAATTCCAACAAATTAGGTTTGGGATGGGCCCCCTCGGGTGCACTCTCACATCTATATAAGGAGATCCTTGCTCTCACAATTAGCAACTAATCTAATCATGAAATCACCTAAGGAGCTCCGATCGCTCAAGAGGGAAATCCGGGGAAGGTTCCGACCCTTCATCGCCGACGACCTGCAAGCACCAAGCTCTTTCCCAATGGCGTCTCCATCACCTGCGCAACAAGGTACGCCCTCAGATGCGGTCATCCCCTCTATACTCTTCATCCAATTAGATTAGAACTTGTTTGATGCCTTGATCATGCCCCTGTTACCTAAGTCCGAACCCTAATTGCCAATTAGGCCCCTAAGCACTGCACATTAGTTCTAACAATGGTATCAGAGCCACCTTAATTGGAATTAGGGTTTTCGGCCACCTAAGACTTGATCTCAGATTGATCTTAGTTGACCACTAAGTTTCAGTACCACAAAATTTAGAAGGAGTTGAAATCAAGATTCAAACTCGAGTTCAATCTCGAGTCGAATCAAACCAGGACCAAAAGAAATTAGAGGATTAGGGTTCTAATCCCAAATCAGGAGCCAAAGTTGGGTCAAATAAGTTTTGGATCTTGATTCAATTCGGGTTCAACACCAAAATTGAAACAAACTCAGCACCTTAAACCGAACTCAAACTCGGATTAAGACTTGTAACTCAGATCAAAGAAAGGGGACTTACCTCAGATTGATGCGCTCCTCGGCGAAAGTCTTGCATTCGTCGAAAGAGCAATCGCGCCACCGCACCGGGATGCTCCTCATCGGAGTTGTCAAACCATGTGTAGCCAGCTCTTGCATCGCGTCGATTCACTCAACGGAGGCACGTTCACCCAACGGGGAACGTGCACAACGGCAAGAGAGACGACGGGGTGCGCTGGACTTAGCCTCGCCAGGGAGGGTATAACCTTAACCCTAGAACGGGGTTTCCCCTTGTGAGCTCTTCCGACCACCAGCTCATGCCAAGCCGCGTGATCACCAGACGGTGTTCCCGCGCACCAGCAACGAGCTGTGGCAGCGTCGGGGACCACCCGCCGTCAGCTTATCCGAGCCGTCTCGACGGCGCCGCCGCTAGCCCTCCCTCTCTGTCGGTGAGAACGAAATGGGATCGGGGTGAAATGAGCTAGCGTTTCTTTGGAACCCGGTTAAGAATCTTAGACCGACTCACTCCTAGCCGTTCGATGATCAGTTAGCGGTTTGGATTATTTTGGCCACGTGTACCAAAATATTGAGGCCACTCATCTAAGAATGGACATGCGTATTTAAGCGACGCGCGTGCGGGCCAGCCAGCCCATGCGGGAGGGCATAACGGGCTTTTGGGTTGCCCTTCCATTTTAGCTTGATTTTTTCCCGATTTAATTAGCAGGCCGTCGGTACCCTAGAAACCGTACACCCCTTGAGGTTACAAAGATCTCAAAGGAAAGTCATCTACTTGGTTTGAAGACCATTGGAGGCCCACATGTCAGACATAACCGGACCCGCTTCTCCAACATGGTTAATCCCTGGGTCGCCACGTGTACTGCCAAACCGGAGCTACCGCCCACAAGGGGGAAGCTCCGGGCCACGTACCCAAATGGCACCTCCGGACTTAACCCCAGACCGAGAGAAGCTCCGGACCTGACACATGTCGGGTAACCCCGGAACTACCTGCTTCCCACAGCAAGCTCCGGAGCTGCCACGTGTTCAATCGTCGGACCTTCAACCTCTAACCTCCGGAAGACCTTGTAACGGCTTCGGATCTTCAAAGGAGAGCCAAGGACTTCAAAACCCGATTAAGTGTCATTAATGCCATATTAATGACACTTAAACGGACGATCTTAACACCAGTAATAGTGCTGTCAAAGCCCGTTACACGGTCATTAAGAGCAATTAAGCGTGTATCAATACTAGTAACCGCCGGGTCCACATGTCGGGCCAGGCTAACTTGTAACGGCCTGCCCTTGTACTATAAAAGTACAGGCCGACGATACACACGGGGACGTTCACGGACGAACACACGCGCCCCATACACTCGTGGCGAGCTCTTACTGCTAATACAACACCAACACACCCGTGGAGTATGGTATTACGCTCAGGCGGCCCGAACCACGTAAATTCTTGTGTCTCCTGTATCAAACTCCTACTCACCTTCTTGAATCTCCGCGCGCCCACACCGAACATCAAACTCCCCTGTCACTTTAGTAGTGTAGGGAGATCTGCCGGTTCCAACCGCCGACAGTTGGCGCGCCAGGTAGGGGTGCCTGAGATTTCGAGAATGGTGAACTCAGCTGCTGGATCATCCAATGGTCAACCTGTTGTTCAGGCTGTTGGGGGCAATCCCTCCAACAGGCAGCCACCAGCAGGAGCCTCAGCACCAGCAGGAGTCGCACTCCCACCACCACCATCTCCTCCAGCAAATCGTGCTGGGCAACGTGATGGTGCGCCGGCGTCGCTTACTGCGTCGGCAAATCATGACAACCTAGAACACGCGCTCCATGCAGCGCGTGCTCTTCTACAACGTCCAGCACCTCCGGATGCATCTCGGGATGCACTGGAGCAGTGGAGGGCCGATGTGGAGCATTTGGTTGCAGCAGCAGCCGAACGCCTCAACAACCAGGGTCCTCCTCCTTCGGGACGAGCCTCGTCGCAGCGGCGGACTTTGTCTGGAAGACTTGGTCCGCACGTCTCCAATAGTAGGAGACGTGCTGCATCCCAACAAGTGACGTCATTGTCCTCCGGGGCTCGACGCACTCACACGGTATCCAAGCTTTCAACTCATGACCTCCGGGCAAAGCTTGATCGCCGATACCGCCAGCAGGATGGCCGGGTCCATATTGAGCGTGCCCGTGAAAGACAGGAAGCTCAGGACCTTTCTACTCTTGAAGGAGTAGGAGGAGGCTGTTCAGCCCTAGCCATGCACTTGCGCATGGTTAGATGGCCACAGAAGTTCCGGCCTCACCTGCCGGAAAAATTCGACGGGACTGTCAACCCCGCCGAATTTCTTCAGATATACTCCACTGCAATCTTGGCAGCTGGAGGAAATGAGGCTGTGATGGCCAATTATTTTCCATTGGCCTTAACTGGGACCGCCAGGTCCTGGTTTATGAGCCTTCCACCCAACTCTATCAACAGTTGGGAGGAGCTGTGCCATCAGTTCACTGCTAACTTCGGGAGTTCATACACCCGACCAGGTACTGAACTGGACCTTTTTGCGGTCGTGCAAAAAGGGGGAGAATCCTTGCGGTCATTCATCCAAAGGTTCTCTCAGGTACGAAACACTATCCCTTCTATCTCTAGCGCCTCTGTCATTGTGTCATTCAGACAGGGCGTACGGGACAAGAAGATGTTGGAGAAGCTGGCGATCAAGGAGATCACCAGCGTCACAGAACTCTTCAGCCTGGCAGACAAATGTGCCAGAGCTGTGGAGGGCCGTGAAATGCACTCCAAACCAGCCTCGGAGGATCACAAGAAATCCTCCAAAGAAGAAGCCACTACATCCGGGGGTGGCAAGAAGAAAAAGAAGACCAACGGCAGGAAAAAGTCGTCGACCGGCACATCCAACGTTGCAGCTGCTGCAACTCCGGGTGGCCGGGGGCCACGCCCCGAGAAGCGACCTCGACCGTCTTCTGAAGACGGTGGCAAACCCAAAGTGTGGTGTCCCATTCACAAAACGGGCAGCCACGGTTTGGAAGACTGCCGGGAGGTCCAAAACCTTGCCGAGCGCTACAACAAGCGCCGGGAAGGATATCCTTTCCGACAGAGGGAAGGAAAACAAAAGGTCGACGAAGCTCCGGCTGAAGAGGAGTTAGGGTTTCAGGATCCCAAAAAGGTCCTGAAGGCCGTTTACACCTCCGTCGATGATGGCTCTGATGTTTCTGACAACGAGCGTCGGAAGACCATGAACACCATTTTCGGTGGGTCATGGGATATCACCTCTCGTCGCGTCATCAAGACTATGCGGCGAGATATGGCCGCTGTAGCCCCTACAGTAAGGCCAGAACCTCATCGAAAGTGGATGGACACCTCCATCACTTTTGATGCTTATGATTGCCTGCGGAGCATGGTTGGAGCAGGTTAGTTACCTTTGATGGTATCTCCTACCATCAACAACATCCAGCTTCACCATGTCATGGTAGACGGAGGTTCGGGGCTTAACCTCATCAGCTTCGAAGCTTTCACTAAGCTTCAGCTCCGACCTTCGGATCTCCATCCCTCTCGACCTTTCTCCGAAGTAGGTCCGGGGGCCATTACCCCACTCGGAGCTATTACTCTCCCAGTTACCTTCGGGACCCGGGAGAAATATCGCACCGAGAAGTTGGTCTTCGACGTCGCTCAGATCAACTTACCGTTCAATGCCATCTTGGGTAGACCTGCCCTGTACAAATTCATGGCAGCTGCTCATTATCGATATCTGGTGTTAAAGATGCCAACACCAGTAGGCGTTCTCCGGATTCGCGGAGATCGTACCGCTGGAGTAACTGCTCTGGAAGAACTCCACGCTCTCACCACGGCGCAAGAGGAGGACTCCAGGTAGGAGCAAGCTCCAAAACCCCCGAGCATTCATCAACGAGGCTCGACCTCTGCACCCCGTGTGCAGCCAAGCGGCAACACCGACATTCCCGTCAAAGTCGTCCAAATTGGTTCCGATGCCGCTCAGACCACCCGAATATCGGGAGGATTGAGCGACAAATAGGAACTCGCGCTCATCACTTTCCTCCGGGCTAACGTTGACGTGTTTGCTTGGCAACCGTCACAATTGCCTGGGATCCCCAGGGAAGTGATTGAGCACAATCTGAAGATCTACCCCGATGCCCGACCTGTGCATCAGAAGCCTCGGAAGCAATCCATAGAGCAGCAGAACTTCATCCGACAAGAAGTGAAGAAGCTACTCGAAGCTAGATTCATCCGAGAAGTCTTCCACCCAAAATGGCTGGCGAACCCAGTCGTTGTGCCCAAGGCCGGCGGGAAGCTTCGGATGTGCATCGACTACACCACACTAAATAAGGCATGTCCAAAAGATCCATTCCCACTACCTAGAATAGATCAGATAGTGGATTCCACCTCCGGGTGTGAATTACTGTGTTTCCTAGACGCATATTCCGGATATCACCAAATCAGGATGTCTAGGGAGGATGAAGAGCATACTTCATTCATCATAGTAGATGGATTGTATTGTTACACAGCCATGCCCTTTGGTCTCAAGAATGCAACTTCAACTTTTGTACGAGCTATGTACAAAACTTTTGAAGAACTCATTAGAGACGTGGTGGAAGTGTACGTCGATGACATCGTGGTCAAGGTCAGGAACAAGGAGTCACTCCTCGACACCTTGCAGGCTGTCTTCGACAAGCTGCGGGCCACCCGCACAAAGCTAAACCCGGACAAGTGTGTGTTCGGGGTTAGCTCCGGAAAACTTCTTGGTTTCCTGGTAAGTCACCGGGGCATAGAAGCTAATCCGGCAAAGATAAAAGCCATTGAAGACATGCGGCCACCAACCCGCATCAAAGACGTCCAAAAGTTAACTGGATGTATAGCAACCCTCAGCCGGTTCATATCAAGACTGGCGGAGCGGGCACTCCCCTTCTTCAAGTTCCTCACCATTCCAATGGTCCGAAGAAGCAAAGAAGGCATTCCAGGAGCTGAAACAGTTCCTCACCACCCTACCAATTCTGGTAGCTCCGAACCCTGGTGAGCCTTTGTTGCTTTATATTTCAGCTACTGATGAAGTCGTTAGTATGGTTCTGGTTGCGGAGAGACCAGAACTACCTCATACTCAGGAATCCAGGCCTCTTCGGGAAGGTCCGGAAGTTCCTGAAAGCGAGTCTAGGTCCCAGCTCCCAGATTCGAACCCACAAGAAGTCACTTCAGGAGACCTAGACCCCTCCGGGAGGGTCCAGGTCATTTCTGAAGAAGCTCCGGGTTCCTCCAGCCAAAACCCGGAGGTCCCTGAAGAAAATCCGGACCCCTCCGAGAGGGTCCGGGTCAATGAAGAGGAAGCTCTGGACCCCTCCGCGAGGGTCCGAACCATTCAACGCCCGGTGTACTTCATTAGTGAAGTATTACATGATGCCAAGACTCGATACCTAGAGGTGCATAAGCTGCTCTATGCAGTTCTTATTGCCTCCAGGAAGCTTCGACATTACTTCCAAGCTCACAAAGTCTCGGTGGTGACCTCCTACCCACTTCGAGCAATCTTGCATAATCCCAATTCAACTGGGAATATTGCAAAGTGGGCAGCGGAATTGGCTGAATTTGATCTTGAATTTATTTCAAGACAGGCAGTCAAGAGTCAAGCGTTGGCAGATTTTGTGGCAGAATGGACTCCCTCTCCATCAAACCCTGGGGGCCCCAGCGAGCAGAAGACGGAGCATCAAGCTCCAACCTTCACCGAGCCTCACTGGACCCTCTACTTCAACGGCTCCAAGCAAAAGCAGGGGGCCGGAGCTGGAATCCTTCTCCTTGCACCGACTGGGGAGAAGGTAAAATACATGGTACACCTTGACTTCAAGGCAACCAACAACATGGCAGAGTATGAAGCACTCATCTACGGACTAAAGGTGGCACTGTCATATGGAGTCAAGCAACTGCTGGTCAAAGGAGATTCACAGCTCACCATCAAGCAGGTGAAGGGTGAATGCTCCTGCAATAATCTCCAACTATCTGCTTACCTCCTTGAAGTCCAGAGGCTTCAGAAGGACTTTGAAGTCCTAGATCTCCACCATGTTCAGCGTGCCCATAACGCTGAAGCTGACGAACTCTCGACCAAAGCGTCAACCGGAGCTCCGGCTCCTGACGGAATCTTTGTCCGGAGGTTGTCAAAGCCAACAGCTCAGCCTGCCGAACTGAGCGAAGGGGGCGAGATCAGCATCCCGAAGCTGACGGTCCCGATGGCCCTGTTACCATGGCAGCCATCAAGGGTCGTAGGTGCTGCCGGGAGCCCCGAGCAACCCAGCACGCAAGACTCAAAAGCTCAAGCTAGCTCCGATGCATGGATCTCGGAGATCCGGAGCTACTTGAAAGACAACATCCTTCCTGACTATGATGTATCCGCTGACTGGGTAGTCAGATTGGCTAAAAGATACACACTGGTAGAAGGGGATCTCTACCGGCGCGGTGCCAACGGCATCCTAATGCGGTGCATCACAAGGGAAGAAGGCTGCGAACTTCTCGCAGAAATCCATGGAGGCGAGTGTGGGAACCACGCATCTTCCCGCACGCTGGTCGGAAAAGCCTTTCGGCATGGCTTCTACTGGCCTACAGCGCTCCAGGATGCCACTGAGCTGGTGAAGAAATGTGAAGCATGCCAATTTCATGCAAAGCAAATTCATACACCAGCTCAGCCCTTACAAATGATACCTCCTACATGGCCCTTCGCCGTGTGGGGGATGGACATCTTTGGACACTTCCCAAGAGCCGTCGGAGGTTACAAGTTCTTGTACGTCGCCATTGACAAGTTCACCAAGTGGCCGGAAGCAACTCCAGTTGTGACAATCAACAAGCAATCTGCTATCAACTTTCTGCAATCCATTGTAAGCAGATTTGGAGTCCCAAACAAAATCATCACTGATAATGGGACTCAATTCACAAGCTCCGCATTCCAAGGATATTGCGAAGACCTCGGCATACAAGTTTGCTACGCCTCCGTAGCTCATCCAGCCAGCAATGGCCAAGCCGAGAGAGCAAATGCAGAAATCCTTAAGGGGTTCAAAACGCGCACCTATGAGCGCTTGAAAAAACATGGAGCCAACTGGATCGAAGATCTTCCACCCACTTTATGGGCCAACAGGACATCTCAAAACCGGTCAACTGGAGAGACACCCTTCTTTCTGGTGTACGGAGCTGAAGCAATCCTTCCTCCGAAAATCACCTTGGGTTCACTCCGGGTTCGGACCTTCGACGAAGCCGCGCAGGACCAGTTCCGGCGTGAAGACCTAGACCTCCTTGAGGAGGGAAGGTGCCAAGCAGCTGTTCGGAATGCCCGATATCGTCAAGCCCTACGGCGTTATCACCAGGGGCATGTACACAACTGACAGCTCGAGGAAGGCGATCTGGTGCTACGGAGAATACTATCCAGAGAAGGGTTAAACAAACTCTCCCCCGGCTGGGAGGGGCCCTTCCGAGTGATTAAAGTATCCCGTCCCAGAAGCATTCGCTTGGCAACCGAGGATGGGACACCTCTCCCAAATCCTTGGAACATCGAGCACCTCCGTAAGTTCTACACTTAATACCACGGAGGTGAGTCTTGAGTAACTTGGGGTGTATGTTATAGAGTCATTGTACAGAGTTGGGTAGTTCCTCCGGGAGAGCAGCCGGACCTTTCCCGAAAGGTCCGCAAAGCTCATGCAACAGTTGTCACAGTCTCAGGACTAAAAGTGCAGCTAACTACCCTGGGTCAAACAAGAAATGAAACACACTTAGCCTGGTTCCGTACCCTAAGAGTGTACTTGTTTCCCATGTACCCCGGACCTATAATGAAAGACACCTTCATGTGAAATAGACTCCACGTGCATTTATTTTGTACAGGGTCAACATTTTTATTTTTCTCTTTCTTGTCTATAACAAAGACGTGCAATTCTTAAGAAATTTTAGTTCAACCGGTTTATATATGATTCGAGTTGTATTGTCAGTTCTTTTGTATTCAAATATCGTTCATGGCCAACTCGCCTGAAAGCCGCCAAGCCAATCTAGGGCTGGAGTGTGCTATCGACTTAGCCTGGTCAAGCACCCTAAGTACGCCACTCTACCTACACCCCGGCAGGCTGAAGTAAGGCAGATCCATGGACAGTTGAATCTAGAAGAAAAGACAACGCATCCGGATGTATTTAAAATCGCGTTTGGCTTAAAAGTCTTCTTGAGAATCGTAAACCGCGACGAAATTATAGGCAAGGAACAAATTTTACTATTTTTCTTGGCTTAAGTGTGCAGGAAAAATAAAGTCTAAGTTGATGGAGAAAAGCCGGAGCTAACTAAGCTCCGAGTCCCCTAAGGGGGCCAACCGTCGACGCTGAATAAAAGATGGTGAGAAGACCCCGTAAATGGAGTCTGCTACCAACAAACTAAGTGTTGGCAAAGGTCACTACTGGAGCTACTCAGCTCCGACACCCCGGAGAACTAACTATCGATACTCTACGTGTTGATAGAGGCTATTGCCGGAGCTATCAAGTTCCAGCGATGGACAATGCCGGAACTTCTAAGTTCCGACAACCTCAGGGGACCTTCACTATCGAAGACTTCGGACCTAAATTCTACAAGTTCGGAGCAAATGAGTCTTCAACAAAAACACAATATCCTTTTGGTACATGTTCACAATCAAATTGTGTACATCTACCAGGGGGCCAAGTGAAGATAAAAGTGTTGAAGACAAAAAGTGAAATTCGCAAAAATTTGGGGATTTCATTTATCTGGAGACAAGAGATTAATCTGGAAACAAGGGATTACAAAATTGAGGAAGAAGAAGAGAAAATACAAGTGAGAACTACGGAGATGATCCTAGACCCTATGGAAGAACTGGGCGACCTTCTGGGCGACCTCCGATACGCTGGCTCGGGTAGCTTCGCCTTCTCCTTCGACGGGGCCTTCAAGCACCGGGTCTAGAGGAAATTGGGAGTTTCGACTGGTGTAGCACGTCAGCACATATTCTGCGATGTTCTTCGCCAGGGATTGCCCCTCAACCTCCAGTTGGTCCGCGATGACATCGCCCACCTTGGAGAGCTTGCTACCTGCTGCGCTCAACGCCTGCAGCGCAAGGTCCGGCTCCGGCTCCAGATCATTCGGGCGCACGGGGCTAAAACCCATCGGCGTCAGTGCGTCGTTGGCCTTGCCCAGGAACTCCCAAATCTGTAGGGAGTCCGCAGTCCTTAAGCTCTTCATCTCTTCCAGGGATCTCCTAGCCGCCGTCAGTTCGGAATTCTCGCGGGCGAGGCGCTCAACTTCTTTGGCGTTTTGCTGAATCTTTTCAGCAACCCGCCTCTCAAGTCTTCCGAGCTCCTCCTCCCGGAGGTGGATCTTGTTTCGGCGGTCAACCAGGTCCTTCTCCCTAGCATTCACTTTTTTCTCCCAGGCAACAAGGGCACACTCGTATTCGTAGAGTTCCTGCCCTCGTACCCAGGTCTTCTCCTCTTCCTCTTGGCAGCGCTCTTCCAATTTCTTGGTGCGCTCCTCGAGGCCCTTGTCAGCCAGAGCTACTTTCTCGGCAAGCTCCTCTTCCCTCCTCAGGACATCATCCCGCGGCTCAAGGAGTTTCTGCTCTTCATTCTCGAGCCGTTTCTCCCTCTCTTCAAGTGCCTCTCGGTGCTTGATGAGTGCAGTGTTAATGACCTCCAGCCTTTCATGGCGTTCCTCGGCCGCACTTTTGGCTACTTTGGCCTGATTGTAAATCTCCTGAGATTGAGCGTCGAGGGCCCGAGTCATGCTCTCCCTGTCATCCAGCAGCTTGCCCCAGTACTCCAGGCGGATCTTCTCCCGCTTGATCCACTCCTTGTCATCCGCTAGCCTCGACTGCGCCAGCTTGGTCTCGAAGTAGAGACGGTTACGCCACCGCCTAAGGGTTTGGCGCTCCTCTTCAAGAGCCTTGCTGTCATGGAAGAAGGCCAATTGGACTTGACGCAGACTGGAACAGGCGTTGTCGATAGACATCGACAGCGGGATGGGCTCCGGACCTGCTGGGGCCTCCTCCGCTGGTTCCAGCGGGTTTTCTGATACAAAAGTCAGGTCCCACTCCACGAGAGTGGACCCCTGAGCTTCCATGGCACTAGGGCCGTCCTCCGGGATGGCCTCAGTCGCCATCGAAGAAGGCCTTGCCGCCAAGTCTTCGTTCACCTCCTCGGGCAAGGGGCCAGCAACTTCGCTTGGGCACTCCGGCTTGGCCGCAAGTACCTCCGACGTCGTCGCTTCCGGAGCGGGAGCTGCTACTGGCTCTGTCTGGGCACCTCTTCCGAAGGAGGCTCGAGCTCCATCACCTCTCCAACCACCGGCTCAAGAGCCGGAGGACCTTCAACTTCGACCGGGCCTGAGGCCGGAGCTCCAACAATAACCGGCTCAGTGGCCGGTGCTTCGGAGATAACCGGCTCAACTGCCGGAACTACCTCGACCTCCGGATCGCATGTCGGGGCTTCAGTCACCTCCGGCTCAACCGCCGGGGCTTCGACACTTTCCGGCTCTGAGGCCGGGACTACTACTTCCTCTGGCTCAACAGCCGGATCTTCCATCACTCCACCACTAGTACCCGGAGCTTCAACCTCCGAGACAGGGGCCGCTGGCGCATCTTCACTCCCGTGGTCCGGCGCTACCACGGGAACTTCTCAGGACGAGTCGAGGTCCATGACCACGACAGCCGGCGCCGGAGCTGTCGCAGCCTCAGCCACCACCTGGGGCGGCACCGGGACAGGAGCAGAAGCTCCCACGGCCTCAGACACTGTGGCTGAGGGTGGAGCCTCACTTCACTTCTTGGGGACGCTGCAGATGATGAACGAAGAAAATTAACAAACAATTGCTACAATTAAATAATTGTCCAAGGTAAAGATTAAAAATTACCTTGGAAGGCTTCCGCACCAACTTGCGCGGAACCTCTTTCCTGGGCGTTCTGGGCTGGCTATAGTCGGAGTAGACACTCCGGAAGGCCCCCCGGAACTTGTCGCAGCCACAGGCGTTTCCCGGGTCGAGGCTCTCCTCGATCGGGAAGAACCCCCGGACCTGGAGGCTCCCACCATCCCAGGTGCCGGAGTCGTGCGCCCGGAGCTAGCACCCCAGGAGGATCCCACCATGGGAACAGACGCGCTCCGGGAGGACCCCACTGCAGGAACGGTATCGTTCCGGAAGGACCCCACTATGGGGACAGTCGCCACGGTGGTAGAAGATCTTCCCCTCCGGGGAGAAGGAACCGAGGCGGAAGTAGCGGGCCTGACGGATCTTCCGTCGGCATGTTGCAGCTTCCTCTTCCGGCTCTCCGGCTCATCCGCCAGCTCCTTGCCCTTGCCGACGACCTCGACCCTCGGCTGTGGGGTAGGGACAGAGCCATCTTCGGGCATTCCGGGGATCGCCACCCGGGTGGTTGATCTTCTCTCGACAACACCAAGGTCGTCAAGTGCGGGCATCTTCCGCCGGAGCTCCCTGCTGAACTCCACTTCCACGTTCAGAGGGAGAAAGGCCGACGGTGGATTCAAGTCATCACCGTCGACGTCGATGCCGTGCTGGAATTTCTTGAGGTGGAACTCCAAGGTTTTCCCCACCATGTTGGACTTCAACCCGGTCTCAACCCGGTCCTCGTCCATCACGCTGTTGAGGGCCCAGGCGAGCTTCTCCCTCCTCTTCAGCGGCGCCCACCTGTTGACCAGGAAATTGCAAAATACCGCCTGAGGAGTCAATCCTCCCTCCACGCATTGGCGGATCCTGGTCAAGGCGGGGTTGAAAGCTTCCGCCAGCACTGGAGCTTCACTCCAGATCGTCGTGTTGATGCCGGGCAGACCGTCGGGCAGCTCCAACCTCTCGTGCTCCTCCACCCTGACGACTATCCAATCTTTCTTCCAGTCATCCCACTTCCCGGAAGGGAACGACCGGAGATACTTGAATGGGCACTTCTTGCGCTTCACGAAGTAGTAGAAGCCAAGGTACTCATTGCTCCGGCCGGTGGTGTGGACGGTGAAGAAGGTCCGGAAGAGTTCAATGCAGGGGGGATGCCCACCCACATCTCACAGAAGTGGACGAAGATAGACACGAGGAGAATGGAGTGAGGGCCAAGGTGGTGTAGCTGTAGACCATAGAAGTCTAGCAGCATCAAGAAAAAGGAAGAGAAAGGTGGGATCAATCCCACCATGGCGTATGAAGAAAAGTGCACCATTTCGCCGGCGCGCTCCTTCTCGAAGGGGAGCTCTCCGCCGGTGCGGACCAAGCGGTTGAAGAAGTCCGAGGACCACCCCATGAGGGCCCGGACCTTCTTCAAATCGCCGTCGGTCTTCAAGCGACTCTCGCGGAGACCCAACTCCATCGCAGCATGGCTAGGCAAGAAAAGAAGAGCGGAGCACGAGTTGGGAAGTTTGAGCGCAAGATCAGATGAGAGGCGTAAAGAACTCCCGACGGTGCGCACTTTCCTTCTTAAGTAAGCCCTCGCAACGCTTGGATGGAAACCGCAGGGAAGTCGAAGATACCACTCAAGAATTTAACCCAGCAGATGACAAGAGGGCCCGAGACCACCCCGACGATCAAGTCGAGGCTCTTACCCAGGCGAATGGTTGTCATCACGAGGCGGGAAACCCAAAGGCGGCGGCCTGACAAGGCGCGCGGAACCGATACGGTTTTCGTATCGGGAACCGGCGACCTTCAATTGCGTGAGATCCGCACGTCAAAGATCTCATCTACTGCACGAGGTGCGCCACGCGGCGGAATCTAACTGTAAATCCCTGCCAACGGCACCTTCGAAGACCCTTGAAGACTCAGTTCAAGAGTCGCGAGGATGGACCCACCTCCGACGAAATGACTTCACCCCAGTGATCTTCCTCAGAGGTAGGTCCAGGGGGCCACTGTCGGTACCCTAGAAACCGTACACCCCTTGAGGTTACAAAGATCTCAAAGGAAAGTCATCTACTTGGTTTGAAGACTATTGGAGGCCCACATGTCAGACATAACCGGACCCGCTTCTCCAACATGGTTAATCCCTGGGTCGCCACGTGTACTGCCAAACCGGAGCTACCGCCCACAAGGGGGAAGCTCCGGGCCACGTACCCAAATGGCACCTCCGGACTTAACCCCAGACCGAGAGAAGCTCTGGAGCTGCCACGTGTTCAATCGTCGGACCTTCAGCCTCTAACCTCCGGAAGACCTTGTAACGGCTCCGGATCTTCAAAGGAGAGCCAAGGACTTCAAGACCCGATTAAGTGTCATTAATGTCATATTAATGACACTTAAACAGACGATCTTAACACCAGTAACGGTGCTGTCAAAGCCCGTTACAGGGTCATTAAGAGCAATTAAGCGTGTATCAATACTAGTAACCGCCGGGGCCACATGTTGGGCCAGGCTAACTTGTAACGGCCTGCCCTTGTACTATAAAAGGACAGGCTGACGATACACACGGGGACGTTCACGGACGAACACACGCGCCCCATACACTCGTGGCGAGCTCTTACTGCTAATACAACACCAACACACCCGTGGAGTAGGTATTACGCTCAGGCGGCCCGAACCACGTAAATTCTTGTGTCTCCTGTGTCAAACTCCTACTCACCTTCTTGAATCTCCGCGCGCCCACACCGAACATCAAACTCCCCTGTCACTTTAGTAGTGTAGGGAGATCTGCCGGTTCCAACCACCGACACAGGCCGTGGGCCTAATCAGAGGCAGGCCGAGCAACACAGGCCGTGTTTTGCCATTTTATTTTCGGGATTTTCCACAAAAAACTTTAGTTTGGGCCTTGGGCTGACTTAGTGGGAGGGCTGGGCCTATTAGGCCAAGTTGCTCCTTTTCTTTTTCGTGGATTTTTCTAGGTTTTTGTTGTGGGCTGTGGGCCTATTCAGTGATAAGGCCGAGCTCTATGGCCGGTTTTCCATTTTTCCATTTTCCATTGATTTTCAGAAATAAGTAGTGGGCGTTTTGGGCTCTTCTATCTCAGTGGGCTTGGGCCAAATTAGTATTTTCAGCTGTAGGTCATTCAAAATCATTTAGACTAATTAGCAGTAAGTTATTTTTTGGTTTATTTTGTAATTTTAGGAAAATAAGATATGGATAAAATCAGTATTCTCGGAAAATAAATTAGCATTTTAGTTAGCTCATGTGTCAGTATTTTTAGTCATGATCTGAAATTCATTAATTTTAGTATAATAGGCATTTTATTTCTTAGTAATTTTAGTGTGGGCTAAAAGCATATTAGAGCTAAGTTAAATTATTAAGAAATAAGTAAGACATTCATTTATTTTTTATAAGCATTATATTGTATTTTTTCAGTAATTTATTTATGATGAATTTAAAGTTTATGCTCAGTCTATTATTTTATTGTGAAATCTTATTATGTCTAACATATTCAACATGTCCACTTAGTAAATAAGCTTCCGCTGTGTTACCCAATTTGCATAGTGATTTTGTTAAGTAGCCAACGTGAACAACAAATTTAAGCTATGCTCTCAGTTTATTCAGTTTCATAGTAATTTTGTTAAGTAGCCAACGTGAACGATAAAATTACTATTTTCTCAGTTGCATGGAAAATTTTACTTGAGTAGCCAACGTGAAAAATAAAATTTTGTCATACTCTAAGTTATGAATGTTGTATTTTGATCGAGTAGCCAACGTGAAAGACAAAACATGACATTCCCACTTAGTACATAAAAAACTTTATTCGAGTAGCCAACGCGAAAGACAAAGTTCACTATATTTCATAAGTTAATTAGTGAATGTCGTATTTTGTTGAAGACAAAATGTGACAATAATTAGTTCATAGAAACCTTTGTTCGAGTAGCCAACGCAAAAGACAAAAGTTTACTATGTTTTAATTAGTGAATCTCGTATTTTGTTGAAAGACAAAAATATGATGATGATTCTTCTTACTAAGTTGCTTATATTGGTATAATAGAAAATTTTGTTCGAGTAGCCAATGTGAAAGACAAAATTTTCTATGATTTCAGTTTATTAATAAGTTTTATTATGCATCACTAATGTTACTCAGTTTTTCATTCAGATGACTCCTCCATCATCAGTTCTGTACTCAGTTATCTCTCTACCATCGAGCCTCTTAACGAAGTTAATTATGACTCATGGAGAGAGAAACTTAGGATTGCTTTGACAGTCTCCAAATTAGATGTGGCACTGATCAGACGCTACCCTACTAAGCCTCAGGTTCCTATGCCTATGACTGGAGAGACTGATGAGTCTTTTGAGTTGAGGAAGGGACAATTCCTTAGTCTCATGCACATGTATGAGAACGAGCTAGCTAAATGGGACCACTCAAATAAGTTGATTTTGATGATAATTATGGGTTCCATCACTAAAGCTATTCGGGAAGCAATTCCCGAATGTGACACTGCTACTCAGTACCTCAACGAGATTGAGAAACAGTTTGCTAGCACCACTAAGTCCCTTAGTGATGTTGGCCCAGTCAACCGCACTAATGGAAATCATAAGGGCAAGAATAAGGTTTTATGGACACATTCTTCTCAACAGAATGTGAAGATGGACAAAATTAGGTGCTACTTTTGCAAACAAGAAGGACACTTCCAGAAGGATTGCGCAGGCTTCCTCAAATGGTGTCATAAGAAGGGTAATACTTAGTTCAAAATTCCCTGTTTTTAGTATATTTTTGATCTACTTGTTAGATTGACTTAGTTGCAATTGTGCAAAATTTTGTGCAGGGATTAAGTATTAGGAGGATTATAAGAGGAGTGATAAGGGTCGTTAAAGTCGCTAATGACCACGAAGCCGAAGTAAAAGCCAAATTAGAACTCCCATTAGTATTTCATGGATTTGTACTTTTGTTTCACTATCATGCTTTATGTACCCTCATTTAGAGAAATTTGTACTAGTTTCATGCATGGACCATTTAGACTTGTGAGACTTTTTGTCTAAATTAGTTAATAATAAGTTGTGTGTCTTGCCATCAGAGAAGACGTTTTCTTTGTCTTCGCATGAAGATACATCAAATTTCCATCATCAAACTAAGTGTTTCGTAAAGCGCATAAGAATCAATCACGAAACAATTTCGAAATAATGGTACTACGTCATTAGACCATATTTTGAGGGGGAGAATTGATTAGTGTGTTTCTTAATCGATTCCTCTCTACTAAGAATAACAAAACCTCAGCGAATGCATAAATAAATTCGGCATATGTTCAATAAAACTAAATTCCAATCGTGTAAGGGAGTACTAAGATCGGAATACCTCACATTGAATTAGAAATAAGTGATGTCCTTAAACTTAGTTGATTAGCTCATGAGTCAAGGCTTAAAAACCTCTATTCAAATGCTACATCAAAAATTGTAAATAGTTGGTGCCTAAAAACACCATATTAGAAAAGGACAAGACATAAATCCTCATTAATATTTTATATGAGGTTGTCGTTAAGATGATTAGTCCAAACATCAGTAAGTAGCCATCTTGTTGGCAATTGAGTAAGCTGACATTGTTTCCACCGTCTTTACCGACACTTAGCTCAATGGAAGCAATATATGCTTGAATCAGGGGGAGTAAGGTAATCTGAGATGACGATTATGAGGAGAAGTGGGTGCATACACTCACTTTCATGATTCAAGAATCGTTCATCATGATACCTGCTGTTGTTGAGACAATATCGTTATCTCAAAACCTTTTGTTAGCTCTTCATTGGCATAATGTCAGAACCCACCTTCTGAGGGTCCACTTGTGCATCCCGTACCAATCCCTGAATCAGTAGTTGGTACGCACAACAGAATAGATCGAGATCCATACAACGATTATTTATTTATAATCAATAAAAGTCTTACAACCATGTTTTAAATTACATTGGATGTGGTCGTAGATGACCACCAAAATAGAAAAAAAAATCTTCAAAACAGCGGAGCAGAACGGCGCCATGCCCAACAGGCAGACTTGGGAAGTAGGGCTAGACCTAACCGTCAACCTCACACGCTTCAGCTTCCTTGTCTTCTGATAAAACCACATATAAAGCAAGAGTGAGTACATAAGGTACTCCGCAATCCCTAACACTACTGAAGGGGAGGTGTTTCATGCATTGGGGCTTGTAGCAAGGAGAGGTCATACGGCTTAGTTTTGCCGAAAAGCATTTTATGCAAGGTTCTCTTTGAAAAGAGTTTCACAATAAGAGGGAGAAGTAATTGAATCAGTATTATTATTGTTGGTGGGCCCTGGGGGAGTTTCAAACCATCCCGCCAGTTCCCTTACTTTTAGATGAGTCTTCAGACCCAAGGCCCTGATGACTCCGGCACGCATGCCAACACTTTCCCAAAACACGGCAGCCTCGGCCACCCACACACACACACACTTCAAGGAGTTGTGCTAATACTAATCAATAGGAGTCCAAAGCATAGTGTGCCAAGACTGTGACAACAGCTATCCGGATAGATTAAGACTCTGTAGAGTTTGTACACTTTACTCGCAAGCCATGCACACCTAGCCAGGGTATGACATGATGCTCATCTCATCTTCCCCGAGTAACCCCACATTCACACCTCGGCCCGACACAGGGGCTCTTCGGGCATTCACTACCCAGCCAGACACCGGACGACCCTCAGTCTCCGTGCCATTTCCTGGTCCACCGTGCCCTCCATGGCTCTACAGGTTTTCTCATGTGGCAGTTACCAGAAAGGTAGGGTGAGTCCTGCCCTTACAGGTTATGTGGTTGTACAAAATCACTATGTTGAGGTCAAATGAACTGGTCCTTATATTGATGAGGCGGCTCCATCCGTCCTTGGTAAAAGGACTAGTTCAGAACACACAACATCGAACTAAACTGAAGTACTCAGCACAAGGCTAGTCCGAAAAACATGGTCATCGGACTACCACTGAAGCACTCAGTGCCAATCGGTGGGTTACACCGAATACACAGCCGCAGCTGGTATACCTCTTAGGGAGCCCGCGGCATCCCATCACCATACCCGCCTCAACCACCCATCCCCTTCACACACACAGTTCATTAATATCCCACCCATATCCTAACTCACACCACCAAACACATTTCACAATCATGTATACAGTGTGTAGTGGTTCGCGATGCGAACATCGCAGGGGTTCCTAAGCATAGTACTAACAAGGAGGTGCTCTCATCGCTGCTATAGCGCAGTGATGAAGTTGTTAGGTTGTCAAGGGGTTATGTTGTCAAGGTCAAGGAGGGGATTGTGATAGTCACTGCTATTATCGTAACTGATGCAGTGTCTTGTTTCAAGCCGTTGATAGCGAGTAACTATTGGGTTACTGCTTATCATTGGCTAGTAGCTAACACCGATATTCAGTTATCAACATAGTTCATGCTACCACATCAAGTGGTTCATAACATAACAATATTTTAAAATAGACATACAGTCATGCAATGAAAGCAGGCCATAGGTGCGATTGCAAAACATAGGTAAAATATGATCAAGGAGTTAGAGCTTGCCTTTACAGTGGTTTACCAAAGTCCTTGTCTTGTTCTTCGTGATACGTGTCTTGAATATCTCTTACGCGAACTCTCCGATTCCTAAGTACAGAGTTATGCGAAGAAAATACGATTCATCGATAAAGATCCAAGAAATCTAAATAAAACCCGAACAAATATAAACAATCATTCAATAACGCGGTTGTTAATATTCTTATAATGTCCATCGGAGAATATGATATTCTACTGGTGGCTTATTTGGAAACGTTATTATTTCGCTGGTCATCTAAATGGTCGCTGGACAACTATAATGATTTTTATCGGCCCTCTTGGTTTAACTGTCTAGCTCTTAATTTTTGTTACACTACATGTTTCTGATAATGCCTTTAAGTTGTTATGGATGGTAAGACACCCATACTTAATGTTTAGCACAATTTTCTTCAAGTTGGTAATCATTTACATGATTTATGATAATTACGGTTAACTCACTAGTTCATACCATAGGTTACATATTTTGTGGTCAATGCGTCAATCATTATTTATATGGGTATTCCCTATAATTGTCTTATTCTCATAATAATAAGTTTACCAGAGTGCTACTACTCGAATATTCTTTATTCTAGAGAGAGTCACGAGCTCTAACGTGTTTTTAGGTGAAACAACATTTTTAATGAGGACTAGTTCATGGCTCAATGTTTTATACTATTTCTTAACCAGTCACCTTCTTAATACATTTTAAATGTCAAGAACATATTTTATAACTTCTTTATGATATAGATATTATGATTTTATGGAAATTACTAGTGAAGATATTATTTCCTTTAAAGTTTGCATGTCAGTTTCTATAATCTAAAAGCTATATGTTTACCTACAGTGACACTGGTTAGTTCGTTATAAATACTATTCTATAGGCCTAGCACTATATCCCGAGAAATATTTATAAGCTCATTTGTGGAGAGATTATTTAATTGAGGACTTCTATATGTATTTTATTTATTATATATGACTATTCACTAGATTTCCCTATGGAAATGTCAATTAATTCCCTATCCTATAATTATATTAGCCAGTTTCTACTTGTATTATATTAGATACGCATAACAATATTTTTTAGGGATTTTCAGGTAATTATTAGAAGTGAAATTATTTTCTTTGGGGCCTGTAAGTGAATTTTACTAATTAATAGTTATTTAAATGTTTTTTTGATAGTGATAATAATTATCTTACCATTGCCTAATTTATTTTAATGTAATTATTACTCACATTACTTATAGGTATAAAATAATATTTCTAGAATTCTCATATTATTTTTTGTGGAGAAATTACCTATTTTAGAGGCTAAATTTACATTTTTCTCAATTTCCTAGGTAATTATTATTATTATTTAGCTATTAATATTTTTCAGAATAACTACCATTATTTTTGTTACTAATCACTGTTTTCGTGCTCTAAAAATCATGTACTATTTAAAGATGATTTTCTAGAATTTTCCTGAAGAAGGAAATGCATTTTCCATGTTTTTGGATACACTAACGGGTGGACCTAGCGTGGTCTCCTCCGGGGCAGAGGTTGGACAGTGGGCTCGTGGCCAGTAAGTGTGCACCTAGCGAATTCACTTCGCACTAGTCACTGGCACGTGGGGCAGGGATGTCAGTGGGTCAAGACCCTTCGGTCCACCTGAACCCAGTGCACACAGAGGGGAGTCGCGCTGGGTGGCAGACCACGCATATGTGGCGCCACGGTGTGGTGAAGTGGCGCCAGGGTGGCAGCCACGCGTGCGCCCCATGTGCGCCATGTAGGCGCCATGCTGGCAAGAAAATGGGCGGAAGCAGCAACCGGTCGGAGGGGCTCGCCGGCGGCGGCGTTTTACGAATAAGCTACGCAATCGATTTTCGGGCAAGGCAAGGCGTCGTGTACGTGTTCCGGAGTGTGCGGAAGTTTCGGGCGAGCTCAGTTGGGTCGGAGCGGCGCTCGTGGCCGTCAACATCGGTAGGCGGTGATGAATGGCGGCGGCGCTTGGCGGGGTTGTGCGTGAGGGCGGCTAAGTTCAGGTCGGGTTGCACCTACACGCAGCTAGGGTCTAGGGGAGTTCGGGGGTGCATCAGGCCGGACCGGAGCGGTACCAATCAGTGGTGAAGCTAGCCTCCAAAGTACCCTGGTGCCTCTCTTCATTTTATACATATAATTTCAAATAATGTTAAGAAAAACAAGAGTTATTAAGAGGTAATTTTGTTTTGACCCTGGTGCATGTGCACCAGGGAAGCTGCACCTAGCTACGCCTGTGGTACCAATGGCTGCCGGCGATGGGCAGCGGCGGCCGTGCACAGCGGTGCGTCATCAATCTATTTGTGTGGGCTACAACCTAACGAGGCGGCTTGCCGGTGACACGTTCTAGCATGTGGGGGAAGTGTTGGGGCGCTCTGCCAAGCCGGGGGGGGGGGGGGGGGGGGGGTGGTCTCCACGGCGGCCGGCGGCGTGCGCTAGCGGCGGGGGACGGCGGCGCTCGGCGACGCCCGTTCTACCTTGCCCCTCTTCCCAAAAGAAGTATCCCACTACGTACTACAAGTCTAGGCTAAGATCACTGGCAAGATGGGTTGAGCCAGAAGGGCCTCTAACCCGCTGGCGACGATGGCACACGGCGACGCCGGCGAGGGGCCATCGTGATCCCCTCTGTAGTGCGCTAAGTGGCCAAACATCGGATGTTCTAGGCGTTCTGCGAAATGATGAAACTACATAAGGATTCAATTTCAATACGGGTACTCATCGGAGCGAAAACGAGCTTGGCGACCGGCAGCAATGGAGATTGGGGAAAACTTTGAATTCCCGCTCGGGAGGGCCGCGCGAGTTCTGAGGAATTTGTGGAATGAAGAGGGGTCCTTTAGCAACCAAATGAGAGAGTCGGGTGTCCTTTTATAGGCGGAGTAGGGCGGTATTGGGCAGAGGCAGTGACCGGCTTGCTTGGCGCGCGCGTTCCATCGGGCGCGACATGACACAGGCAGTGGGCGCGCTGGTCTTCGAGGCTATGATGGCGAGGGCGACGGGGAACGCGTGATGATGGTGTCTAGGCGGTGCAGCTGGCGCGGCGCAGAGGCAGCGATGGGCGACGTCCTGTCGTTGAGAAAACCGGAGCCGTGCCGGGTCGAGGAGGGAAGGCGGTGGAAGGAAGGAGAAAGGTGGGGCGCGCTGGGCCGGGCCGCAGGAGAATAGGGGATTGGGCCGCGCGTGCAGGGTAAAAAGAAAAAGAAAAAGGAGGTTGGAAAAGGGAGGTGGGCCGGCTAGCTGGGCCGTCTGGTGGAGGAAGAGGTGGGCTGCACCCATTGTGTTTTCCTTTTTTCTTTCATTTGTCTTTTATATTTTCAGTTTGAATATGAGTTTGAATTTCGATTCAAGTTCAGTTTCTGTTAGTATTTTATTTGGAATTTTTTTCAGCAGGTTGGTTTGACTATTTGTATTTCAGTTCATCTTGGGAATCTTTTTGAAGCTTGGTTGGATTTGAGTTGTTCTCAATCAATTCAGCACTTTGGGTTTGCTTGGCATTTGATTTGAGTTTGAATCCATTTTGGGTAACATAAATTCTGGTTCCTGTTGGATATATTCTATCCGATTTGGTAATTGAATTATTGTTTGGCATATATATATATATATATATATATATATATATATATATATATATATATATATATACGTACATATACACCTATATATATTTACATATATATATATATGTATATATATATATACATATATATCCATACTGCTTATATGTATTATTTAATTCTTGCCTCTGATTTTAGAAATATACGTCGATTGGGTTTGCCCTAAACTTCTATGGTATTTAATCAGTAAATTGTTCTCTTTAATCCGCTTATATTAATTAGCTGTGATCTCTCATGTATGTGTATATTTTTAAATTGGCCACATACCACACGCATTTATTTTCATTCCCACTCTATTTATAGCCTGATTCGTTTTTAAATGGGTGTGTGTTTGTATCTGCACACTCATTTGTCTTGACTTGTATTAGTGATTAATGTTTGTTCGTATTTTACCCAAAATTTTTAATTCGGAGTGATTTTTACATGGTTTGAAATTTTGGGCTGTGACAGATCTACCCCACTTAAATAGAATCTCGTCCTTGAGATTTGAAGGTTGTCTAAGCTAGGTAGAGATTTATTTTCCAAGATTATCTTCACTGCCTTGAGATGGTCGTTCTTTGATCTTGACATTTGTGTTCCGTGCCACAAGTTCAAGTATTTGTGCAGCTAGTTCTCGACATCTAGCATCTGACGGTTGGTCTATTGCATCGAACGATACTTGGTCCTCAGATATTCTCAAGTTCTTGTCTAGATGATGATATACGAGTACCAACATGTATCTGACTTCCTTGTACATTTCTCAGACTGTTAAGTCATGCCTCCTATTTTCTCAAATGGTCCGGTCGGTCAGTGGGGCCAACATATCTTGTATCCGAAATCTGTATCTACCTTTAACTGACGCGTCCATATGGTACATGCAGTCACTCTCGTGATGGGTGGATTCCTACTTCGAATGCTTGCTTCTCATCCTTCCTAGTTGTTTTTGGTTGTGGTGTCTGCCCGTGTCCTCAATACCGCACACACCAACTCAACTCAGCACCACTGATAGCCTGTCAGATATGGGCTCCCATCGTGGCTCCCTCCTCCTGCTCTTGGTTGTGTCCACCACATTGCAGTCCATGCCTCCTCCTCCGTCCATGTCCACTATCGTCATTCCACTTCCAGTGGCACAGTTGGGGATCATTGTTGCAGCGGAGACTCCTCGAGCTTACCCCGTCATCGCCGACGATTGGTCGAGGGCCGCGGAGGCAACTCCTCCCTTGGACACTGATGAATACTACCCGATGAGGTGGCCCAGTCGCGCGGAGACCCCATTTAACCATCAGGCCTACACAGTGGATTGGAGATATAATGACAAAGAAGCCGACAACGACGGGGCTGCTAGGTGCATACTTCTTCTAGTATTTTAGCAAGCTGCAGGTGCGCTAAATTTGAAATGTGGTTTGTGTATAAGATGTCACCTAGAATTTGCCGGAGTCCTTCAGTGGACCAAGCTAGCTTGCAAAGGTAGGTGCTCAATGTAGATCTTCAGCATTGCGCCGCAACTGCCGTCATGCATGGTCCCACCGGCAAACACATTCGCTTGCCCACAACGTGGTCGCTGACCTGGAGCACCTGCGACATAGGTGTCCGGGTTGATATATAGAGGAGCAAAGATGTCATTCACGTCCTTCAATTTGCCGGTTGCTCCTTCCGTCGTTACTTTCTTGATCCCCTCTAAGGCGGGGCCTGCTGTGCAGCTCGGCGTGCTCAATTATTCTGCCTTCCGGCGACTTTTGCCTTGATCAAGTTCGGGCAACTCGTGCGCATGTCTTACACGTTTAAGATCGGAAATTGTGCAGCATGCATGCGCAATAATGTGGGCTTGCTTTTCGAAGATCAATTTTAGCATCGCTTTATCTCAGCGCGTAAGTACAAAATCACAAACAAGTGATTGAGACGTATTCCCACTGTCTAAAAAAATTTCTCGCATTGTAGTTGAAAAATGAACTACAAAACGACAACCTTTTTGGAACGAAGGGAGTACCAAGGTGTATCAAATTAACCCAACGTTTTATCGACCTAGCTTGCGTGCACACACATAGAAGAAGTTTCTCATCCTTTTTTCTAGTAGCTAGATATTATACGCTTCAACACGGATATACCATGAAGAGAAGTACATCTTCATCCACAAACACATACTACTACTACATCTTGACCCACATAACCTAGTTTTCAGGCATGTAGTGACATATTTCCTCTCCACGAGGAGCATGGAGCAAGTGAAAGATGCTGGAGTACCAGGTGGTGGTGTTCCTGTGACACACAACGACTGTTGTCACCGTGGCGCCGCCTCCGACACTGCTGAGATGCACGCGGAGTGCTTCCACCTGCGTGAGGAGGTGGCAGTACCGTACGACGTACATGTACTCCATGGAGTGGCAAGCCAGTACCGTGTCACCTCCCGGCAGGAGAACACCCACAGGAGGGTCAGAGGGGGCTCAATCCCCCCCCCCCTACTCTCCCAGGTTTAGTGGAGCCCCTCCATGAATTTTGTGGAAAGAGAAGTGAATTTGAAGAGTTAAAGTTTGAAGATGAATGCAAGCACATCATCTGTTCGATGGAATGTTTCAGTGAAAAAACATTGGTTTAAAGTCTAAATTTATGTATGAGAACATTTGAACTTGTGTCTATTAGAGTCTAGTTCAGCTCCCCTAAGATTTCGATTTAGATTCGCCACTGCCTCCTGGGATGCGAGAGAATACGCAGCGGCTGCCCGGTAGCAGTCGGGCAACGAGGTCGAGCTCCGCTTCTTGCAACATAGCACATGCGTCGACCTTGTAGGTATGGAGGGTTTAGGGCACTCGGTCCGCTCTCGCTGATTCAAGCCGGATGCTGAAGATTCTCAGGATTCATTCCAGCTCCATGGAGATGAACGGGAAGGATTCGGCATCCCACCTGGACACGAATTGCTTCGGTTGGAATTTGAGGTGCGGTGTGGTGCCTCAAGGAGAAGTGTGCCCGTGTACAAGCTCTTTCTGACAAAGAGCATCCTGGGCTTGGCGTGAGCCTCTTCGACGCGCCTATAAAAGCCATCCTCCTTGCCCACCCACAGACGCATGCAGAATATCGCACACCAACTCAACTCAGCACCACTGCTAGCCTGTTAGATATGGGCTCCCTTCGTGGCTCCCTCCTCCTGCTCTTGGTCATGTCCACCATCATGCATTCCATGCCTCCTCCTTCTTCGGCCCCATCCACCGTCGTCGTGCCACTTCTAGCAGCACCGGTGGGGATTGTCGTTGCAGCGGAGACTCCTCGAACTTGCCCCGTCATTGTCAATGACTAGTCGAGCGCCGCGAAGGCAACTCCTCCCTTGGACGCTGATGAATACTACCCGGTGAGGTGGCCCAGTCGCGCGGAGACCCCATTTAACCATGAGGCCTACACAGTGGATTGGAGATACAATCACAAAGAAGCCATTGATGACGGGGCTGCTACATTTGCGTACTTCTTCTAGTATTTTAACAAGCTGCAGGTGCGCTGAATTTTAAATGTGGTTTGTGTCACATATGTCACCTAGAATTTGCCGGAGTCCTTCAGCGGACAAAGCTAGCTTTCAAAGGTAGGTGTCAATGTAGATCTTCAGCATTGCGTCATAACTGCCGTCATGCATGGCCCCACCGGCAAACACCTTCGCTTGCCCACGACGTGGTCGCTGACCTGGAGCACCCGTGACATAGGTGTCTGGGTTGATATATAGAGGAGCAAAGATGGCATATGCGTCCTTCGATTTGCCGGTTGCTCCCTTTGTTGTTACTTTCTTGATTCACTGGGGCGGGGCCTGCTGCACAGCTCGGCATGCTCGATTCTTCCGCCTTCCGATGACTTTTGCCTTGATCAAGTTTGGCCAACTCATGCGCCTGTGTTTAAACATTTAAGATCGACAATGGCTCAGCATGCATGCGCAATAATGTGGGTTTGCTTTTCGAAGACCAATTTTAGTGTCGCCTTATCTCAACGCGTAAGTACAAAATCACAGACAAGTGATTCAGACATACTCCCCCCTGTCGCAAAAAATTTGTCTCTTTGTAGTTCAAAAATGAACTACAAAATGACAATCTTTTTGGAACGGAGGGAGTACCAATGTGTATCAAATTAACCCAATGTTTTATCGACCTAGCTTGCGCGCACACACACATATAAGAATTTTCTCGTCCTTTCTTCTAGTAGCTAGACATTATACGCTTCAACACAAATATACCATGAAGAGAAGTACATCTTCATCCACAAACACATACTACTACTACATCTTGACACATAGAACATAGTTTCCACGCATGTAGTGACATATTTCCTCTCCGTGAGGAGCATGGAGCAAGTGGAAGATGCTGGAGTACCAGGTGGTGGTGTTCCTGTGACACATGGCGACTGTCGCCGCCGTGGCACTGCCTCTGACACTGGTGAGCTACACGCGGAGTGCTTCCACCTGCGTGAGGAGGTGGTAGTATCGTACGACGTACGAGTACTCCATGGAGCGGCAAGCGAGCACCTTGTCACCTCCCGGCAGGAGAAGATCCACAGGGGGGTCAGAGGGGGCTCAAGCCCCCCTAGTCTCCCAGGTATAGTGGAGCCCCCCTTGAGCCCCTCCATGAATTTTGTGGAAAGAGAAGTGGATTTGAAGAGTTAAAGTTTGAAGATGAATGCAAGCGCATCACCTGTTCGATAGAATGTTTAAGTGAAAAAACATTGGTTCAAAGTCTAAATTTATGTATGAGAACATTTCAACTTGTGTCTATTAGAGTGTAGTTCAGCTCTCCTAATATTTTGGTCTGGATCCGCCACTATCTCTCGGGATGCGAGAGATGCCTGCCACAGTGTAATGAGCGGGTTCCCTGGCGCCGTGGATTGCGGTGACCATGTGGCGGCTGCCCAGTAGCAGTAGGGCAACGAGGTCGAGCTCTGCTTCCTGCAATGTAGCACAGGCGCTGGCTTTACAGGTACAGAGGGTGTAGGCGACTAAGTCTTCTCTCGCCGATCCAAGCCGGATGTTGAAGATTCTCAGGATTCGTTCCAGCCCCATGGAGATGAACGGGAAGGATTCGGCATCCCGCCTGGACATGAACTGGTTCGGTTGGGATTTGAGGCGCGATGTGGTGCCTCGAGAAAGATGTGCTCCCATATACAAGCTCTTTCTGACGAAGAGCATCCTGGGCTTGGTGTGAGCCTCTTCGCCGCGCCTATAAAAGCAATCCACCTTGCCCGCCCACAGACGCACGCACAACACCGCACACACCAACTCAACTCAGCACCACCGGTAGCCTGTCAGATATGGGCTCCCTTTGTGACACGACCAGGAGCGGGAGGAGGGAGCCCATATCTGACAGGCTATTACTGGTGCTGAGTTGAGTTGGTGTGTGTGGTATCCTGCGTGCGTCTGTGGGCAGGCAATGTGGATGGATTTTATAGACGCGGCGAAGAGGCTCACGCCAAGTCTAGGATGCTCTTCGTTAGAAAGAGCTTGTACACGGGCGCGCTTCTTCCTCGAGGCACCACACTGCGCCTCAAATCCCAACCGAAGTAATTCGTATCCAGTCGGGATGCCGAATCCTTCCTGTTCATCTCCATGGAGCTGGAACGAATCCTGAGAATCTTCAGCATCCGCCTTGGATCGGCGAGAGTGGACTGAGTCGCCTACACCCTCCGTACCTGGGAGACCGTCGCATGTGCTACGTCTCAGGAAGCGGAGCTCGACCTTGTTGCCCGATTGCTACTAGGCAGCCGCCGCGTGGTCATCGCGGTCCACAACGCCTAGGAACCCGCTCAGTACATTGTGGCAGGTATCTGACAGGCTATCAGTGGTGCTAAGTTGAGTTGGTGTGTGCGATACTCAGTGTGTGTCTGTAGGCGGGGGAGGTAGATGGATTTTATAGGCGCGGTGAAGAGGCCGGGCAGGCGGGCGTGGTGAAGTCAAGTCTTGTGTCTGGAGGAGGCCCCTCTGTTCAGGCAGGTGGTGTGCCCTTGTGGGTGTGATCAGGCACATCATCGAATGCTCGAGGTAGATGGGTCACGGGATGCACGCACGCACAGAGGTCAGGCCGCACATGCATATCATCGAATGCTCATTCATGTGTTAATGAGCGATCATGCATGATGATCAGGCCGCACATGCATATCATCGAATGCTCATTCATGTGTTAATGAGCGATCATGCATGATGATCAGGCCGCACATGCATATCATCGAATGCTCATTCATGTGTTAACGAGCCGTGGGCGCATGCAAACCAGATGAACCGGTCTGATGTATACAAATGTATAAATATGTATTCATACTCTTCGAAAGCTACTCCCTCCAACCTAAAATATATGTCACTTTTCAGTTCAAAAATGAACTAAAGAACGGAAAATATTTTCGGATAGAGAGAGTATTTTGTAAGTATCAGACTACTTTGTACACATAACGATTAGATATTCCAGGGGTTGAGTGCTTTTTTTCCGAATGAAAAGGGGTTAAGCGCTTTCACCATTTAGTCAAAGTGTTCAGTAAAATTTGCACCACTCTTCACAGGAAGCATTAGAAGGAACATGAAATGAGTAATGGGCAGAGGTAACATAATAAATTACTACAGAACATAATCACTAAAGTACTCCCTGACGCTCCTAGTACATAATCACTAAAGTACCAAATCGATATTTATTTTGGAATGGGGGGGTAATAATTTAGCTGTTCTTTCATGTGCTACTTGTAACCTGATCCCATGGTATATTCAGATACGAGTTTGTAAAATAAGGAAGAACTGTCTTCTAGCAGCTTAGCTAGAGTATCCAGCTCTGCAATTTCACCTGTTTCAAAACATAAAGAGTTAAAATTGAAGGAGCAACAGATATCAACATTTTGGGCTCGCAAGTCCGAGTATGACTGACCGTTGTCCAGAAGCAAGACTTCGTCACAGCCAGTGTTGTCCAGGCGTCGCCTAGGCGTACAGTCGCTCCTCGACGGACGCCATGACACATCGCCTCGCCTGGAGCGGTCCAGTCGGCCGATTGGGACGCCATGGCGTCCTCAGGCGTCCTGGCACGACGTCCAGTCGTCTTGAGCCAGCGACTGGTTCCTTTTTCCTATCGGTCCGACGGCCCAAAGGACCAGAGACGGCGCGGCGAACAGGAGGAGAGGTGGCGGCGCGGTGAGCAGGGGACGGGACGCGGCACGACGAGTAGGGGAAGGGACGCGGCACGGTCCGGACGGAGGAGAGGGCGGCGCGGCGAGGCTCGGACGGAGGGGGCGACGCTGAGCGGCGCGGGAGCAGAGAGGGGGCGGCGCGACGTGGCGCGGGAGCAGAGAGAGGGCGACGCGATGAGTCGGGGACGGAGGGAGACATGCGGCGGCGGCAGGGAAGCTCCGCCAGGTTACGTTCGGGAGTAGGGTTGGGAGGTGGGCCTTTTTTTGGCCCAGCCCATATAACATATATTTTTGGAACCCTAACTCCCAGCTCTGTTCTATATACCCCGCCGCCTCCTACACCTGCCGTGGCTGGTTCCGCTCCCGCCGCCCCGTCTGGACGCTGTTTTCATCCCGCGCTGGCTTTTTTTGCCTTTCTCCGTCCTCTCCTATTCTTTCCTACTCCCTCATTTTCTCTACAAGCTGCAAATCTGTATGGTCGCCTGGACGCCGCCTAGGCGCTCGCCTAGGCGCCCAGTCGGTCAGCAGGCGCCTAGGCGTCCAGGCGCCAATATACAACACTGGTCACAGCCAAGAACTGATGTAATGCGATGTGCTATCTTAATCACGGTGCACTCAGGAAACTGAATTTTTAATGTCTCTTGAATCAAATTGTCTGTTATTGGGCCCCTAGAAAAAGTAGCTTCATCCAAAACTAAGACCCTTCTTCTTTTAAGAATCACCCTTCCCAAACAGAGAAGCTGACGTTGACCTGCGCTCCAGTTTTTGCCATCTTCCATCACTGTATCAAAAAAATAATGCGTTGAGGCTGAGATAAAGCAGTGTATTAGGAAATTCTGGCAGATATTCTACCTATTGAGTCAAGCTTAAGCTCACTCTTTCGAACTTCATCCGCAAGATGACAGGAATTCAATGCCTACACATACAAACAGTACTTTAGCCACCAAAACAAAACAAGAAATGATGCTGTAAGATAAAAACATGTAGGTACACGAATGAAGAACTGACGATATTAATTTAATAATTAAATTTATGTATGTACCTCCCAAATTTGTTCATCACTGTACTCCCCCAGGGGGTCGATATTGCTCCGCAGGGTCCCCTCAAACATAACAGGATCTTGTGGAATGATGCTCAATCTTTGATCTTGTGGAATGATGCTCAATCTTGTACGAAGGTCATGCAGTCCAATAGTGCAGATGTCAATGCCATCGATCAACCACTTGTCCAGACCATGGGTCCACAATGCGGAATAATGCCTGAATCAAGGTTGATTTGCCACCACCTGTCCTTCCCACAATACCTATCTTCTTTCCCCCTGGTAAGGTGCAGGTCAGGCCTTTCAGAACAAAAGGCAAGTGTGGTGCATACCGTACCTGCATTGCAATAAAGAACTTGAGAAACAATTATACAATTTGAATTATGTAATACATAAAGTTGAGGAGACAAACATGCAGGTTACGGAGCTCAATTTCGCCCTTTATTGGCCATTGGCAATCTGGTCTACTTTCAGATAATGTAAGTGGTGGTTCAGAAGGAATATTTGTATATTGCAATATTCTTTCCACGGATATCATTTCATTTTCCAAACTGCAGAGAACAGCAATAGCCCACCCTTGTAGCATGCTGAGACTTAGTCCATAAGTGACTGCAAGACCAGCAGTCTCTGTACAAAATATTATCAGGATGTTAGAAGTCAATATAACAGTCCTGATCTAGCTAGAAAAGGATTGATTTACTTACTTGGGTCGATTAGAGCTGTTGGGGAGGAGACCAGAAGCATCAATGCGAAAGAAAAAATGAAGGATGAAAGAATATCCAAGCGAAAGCACAACCATTCCATTGCAGCAGCGTTATATAAACTTGGACGAGATACATTATCTACCAAATGTCCAATAGAGCTGATAAATTGCGTTTCCTTTTGAAAGCATCGAATGATATCTGAGCCAGCTATTGATTCCGTAAAATGTTGCAATACAGGAGCTCTGGAAACTCCAATCAACCTTTGCAACTCCCTAGCAGCATCTATATAGTATTGCTAAAATGAAAAAAATAAATAAACTGTAGCATATGATTAGGTGTCAAACAATGAACACAATACACAGAATAATAATTATGAGATGCAACTAATGAACATCATAAGGTAAAATAAAATCTTGAATAAATTTTTACCAATTTATCCAACACACATATTTACAATGTCAATTGTCTTGTTTGTAATTCTATAAAAGAAAACTCATAATTACAATCAATTGGTACAATCAATCTTAAAAACAAATTAACATTAAACTAACCTGATACCACAGCGATGCGACAACAATAGGGATAAAAATTACAAATACTGGCCATGCAACCCGTGACATCAGAAAAATTGTGCCTAGAATCTCAATGGCAGGAAATAGAAGATACGCCATCAGGTTGAAAATTCTAGTATCCACTGTGCTTTGGTCGGTCAAAGCCTATATACAGTTTATTTCAACTTTCAGTATAGAAAAAAGTACACAAAAAGAAAGCACATATTAGAAATTTCAAAGAATCAATACGGTATGCAGTAAAAAACGATACGCTGGATGTAATAACTTACTCTATTCAAGATACGCCCGCTAGGAGTGGAGTCAAAGAAAGACATTGGAGCTCGGAATATGCAGTCATGCATCTTTTCAAATAGAATAGTGGCGGTCTTACATCCAGCCATGACAAGAAGATGTGACCGTAAGAAGATGCACAATGTGCTAATAAGTGCTAATGCAACATATACATTTATCATCAGCAAACAACTGACTCGTGGATTCATGTTTTTAGATATTGGAGCAGCCCAGGTCATCCAGAAATTGCTTCCAATTTGAAGAACTTGGAAAATTATCTGAGCTAACAAAATAAGTGGCACAAGTGATCCATTATATGCGGCGCCATTGTAATATATTTCCAGTAGACAAAAATTCCAACTCGGCCTTTCTCCCTCTCTTCTTCTAGTACCAGCTGACCATTATCAACAATTCCTTCTTCATTGTTATTATCCTGTTCAGCCTCTGATATGACTAGGGTGTTTCCATCACCACCAGGATGATATGTACTATCAAAATTGTTATTAGGGCGCTCCAGCATGTCAAGGGTTGATAAGGCATCTTTGTGGGATACAACTAATTCCATAAGCTCTTCACCGGATCCAAGGATTTCTTCGTAGTTCCCTGACTGTGTTATCTTTCCATTCTTCAGAACCTGGAAAATGAAAGGAAATTTTGCTTTTAGCTTATAATATGAGTGGAATTGGATCTGTGGAAAGTTGCGTACAGCAAACAAGAAAAGGCTATATTGACAATGCCAACTTACCAGGATAAGATCAGCCGAAGGCAAAAATTCAACATGATGGGTAACATATAGAACAGTTTTTGAAGCTAAAAAACCTAGCAAGCATTCCTGCAAAATTGCAAATAATATATAGCTGGTAAGTTTCAATGAACAACAACAAATAATGTTTCTAACTCCAGAATCAAGTTCAGGGACGGATCATATTTCAAAACCCATAGCTAACAACATGACATGACAATCAAATTGATGAGTCGTTGTTCAGCATAACGAAAAGAATAGATCTGCAAAGGATACTCTAGTTTTACTCAGACCTCTCAACACCCTTTTTATTCTTCAAGCATCAATTTATAGATGTTTATTGCTGGAGCGAGACAGAGTCTAGTTCTTACATATTGGCACATATTAATAACTAATATAAAGAAAATAATCTGTTGATTATTTTCAGATCTAGGTAAACTCCGCCAAGAATAACAAATTAACTTAAAATACTGAATTCTGATTGGACCAAAAAATAAGTAAACATGAATATTTTGACATTAAGATCCAGGAAACTGTTGTGTAGAATCAGAAATAAGTACCGAGTGTCATAACAAAGGCTATGATTTTTGATAGAAGGCTAGAATGAATGCTTGATTAACCAAAAGTCTAAGTACATATTTATAGATACATAGATGAGCCGGTATACAGGCTAGGCCCAAACACATAACTCAACACAATCCAACACCCCTCCCCCCTAGTCTCAACATCTAGCCACAACAGATGTTGAGACTGGACCGAAACTCAGAAAACAAAGTCGACGGGAGTCCCTTCGTGAAGATGTCGGCAAACTGTGACGTTGTCGGCACATGGAGAACTCGAACCTCACCGCGTGCAACCCGCTCACGAACAAAGTGAAGATCAATCTCCACATGTTTCGTGCGCTGGTGCTGGACGGGGTTGGTGGAGAGGTAAACGGCGCTGACATTATCACAGTAGACCAACGTGCTCCGGGCGACAGGGGAGTGGAGCTCCTGAAGTAACTGCTGGAGCCAAGACGCCTCTGCTACGCCGTTAGCCACGGCGCGGTACTCCGCCTCAGCACTGGAGCGAGAAACCACGGGCTGCCGCTTCGAGGACCAGGAGACAAGATTCCCCCCCCCCACCCCAGGAAGACGGCGTAGCCAGAGGTGGAGCGGCGGGTATCAGGGCACCCCGCCCAGTCAGCGTCGGTGCCACCAGCTCAGAAGGCGAGTCACATCGAAGTAGAAGGCCGTAGTCGAGGGAGCCGCGTAGGTACCGAAGAATTCGCTTCATCGTCGTGAGATGCGTCTCCCGCGGATCATGCATGTGGAGACACACCTGCTGAACCGCGTAGGAGATGTCCGGCCTGGTGAAGGTGAGATACTGCAGGGCACCTGCAAGACTCCTGTAAAAGGTGGGGTCGGCGACCGAGGCGCCGTCGGCCAAAGACAGCTTCGCCTGGGTGTCCACGGGAGTGGAGCACGGCTTGCAATCAGCCATGCCCGCTCGCTCAAGGATATCCAGGCAGTACTGGCGCTGGTGGAGGAACAGAGCGTCCGGACGGTGCTCGACCGCAACGCCCAGGAAGTGGTGGAGCTGGCCGAGGTCCTTCATCGCGAACTCGCGCTGCAGGGCGGAGATCGTGCACTGAAGGAGAGCCGGGGTAGAGGCCGTGAGAACAATATCGTCCACGTACAGGAGGAGGTAGACAGTGCCACCCTCATGCCTGTAAACGAAAAGCGAGGTGTCCGACTTGGCCTCGACGAAGCCGAGCGAGGCCAGGAAGGAGGCGAACCGGCTGTACCAAGCCCGAGGCGCCTGCTTCAGCCCGTATAGAGACTTGTTCAGCCGGCAGACCAAGTGTGGATGGGCTGAATCAACGAACCCTGTCGGCTGACTGCAGTACACCGTCTCCGTCAGCGTTCCGTGAAGGAAGGCGTTCTTGACGTCCAGCTGATGGACAAGCCAAGAACGCGAGAGAGCCAATGACAGAACGGTCCGTACTGTCGCTGGCTTAACCACCGGATTGAAGGTCTCGTCGTAGTCCACTCCAGGGCGCTGAGTGAAGCCCCAAAGTACCCAACGAGCCTTATATCTCTCCAGGGAGCCATCCGCCTTCCTCTTATGCGTGAAAACCCACTTGCCTGTGACAACGTTGCCACGGGAAGGACGGGGAACAAGGTCCCATGTCCGGTTGGCAAGTAGGGTCGCATACTCCTCCTCCATAGCGCGGCGCCAGTGAGGGTCAGCGAGGGCGCTACGGACGGAGGTCGGTATAGGTGATACCGAAGAGGAAGTGGATGGTGTCGATGTCGTCGAAGAGAGTACCACTCCGAAGAACCTCTCAAGAGGCTGGAGAACCCCAGCGGCACGTCTAGTCACCATCGGGTGAACGTGTCTTGGGTCCCGGTGGAGCAACGGTGGGTGGTACACCGAGAGCTCGGGACGAGCAGGCGCAGAGACACCAACCCGCTCTCGTCGCTGGTAGACAAGAGCAGGGTCGGCGAACCATGGAACAGGGGCCGCGCGTGGCGCAGCGGGGGACGCGGGAGCCGGAGTAGTCGTCAGGTCCCCGCAAGGCGCGGGAGTCGAGGCCGGAGACGCCGGGGCCGCGCGTGGCGCAACTGTAGGGGACGTCGGGGCCTCGTGTGGCGCAGGAGTCGAGGCTGGAGACGTCGGGGCCGCGCGTGGCGCAGCCGTAGGAGACGTCGGGACCTCGTGTGGCGCAGGAGTCGAGGTCGGAGACACCGGGGCCGCACGTGGCGCAGCCGTAGGAAGCGTCGGGGCCTCGTGTCGCGCATGAGGCGAGGTCGGAGACGTCGGGGCCGCGCGTGGCGCAGCCGTAGGAGACCCCGGGGCTGCACGTGGCGCAGCAGGAGACGTCGGTGCCACGCGTGGTGCAACACTCGTCCCCAGGGTCGACGGAGCCTGGGCACCAACCCGCACTCGTCACTGGTAGACGAGAGCAGGGTCAGTGAACCGCCGTGTCGTGGCTGTAGTAGGCACAACCGGAGTCACGACAGGTGTCGGTGCTGTGTAAGGTGCAGCTGGCGACGTCGTGGGAGCCACCTGTGAGCCGGTGTGTGATGTACCTGCAAAAAAAGGCCAAGGCAGCTGTGGTGGAGCAGCCTCGGTGTCAGTAGAAAAAAGAGAGTCCAGCTCTGCAGCTGAACCAGAGGTGGAGGAAGAAAATGGGAAGGAGGACTCGTCGAAGACGACGTGCCGAGAGATCAAAATGCGGTGGGTAGAGAGGTCGAGGCACCGGTATCCCTTATGCTCAAGGGAGTACCCAAGAAAGACACACCTAGTAGAGCGGGGTGCAAGCTTATGTGAAGCAGTGGCGGAAAGATTAGGGTAGCAGGCGCACCCGAAGACACGGAGGTGGTCGTAGAGAGGGGTAGTGCCATACAGGGCAAAGAAAGGAGTCGGTGCTCGAATCGCCTTGTGGGAAGGCGATTAAGGAGGAAGGTGGAAGTGTGAAGTGCCTCCACCCAGTATCGAGCGGGGATAGATGCCTGAAACATCAAGGAACACATGACATCATTAGTGGTGCGAAGCATGCGCTCAGCCTTGCCATTCTGGGGGGATGTGTATGGACAAGACATGCGTAGTTGTGTGCTATGTGTAAGAAGAAAGTCACGGAGTCGCGAGTTGTCAAACTCGCGTCCGTTGTCACACTGGAGAGCACGAACAGTACGCCCAAACTGTGTGGAAACCCAAGTGAAGAAGTGAGAGAGAGTATCAAATGTCTCAGATTTCAGACGTAAGGGAAAAGTCCAAGAAAAATGTGAGAAATCATCAAGTATCACCAAATAATATTTAAAACCCGAGACACTGATAACAGGAGACGTCCACAAATCGCAGTGAATAAGATCAAAAATATGTTGCACATGAGACACAGAAGTGGGAAAGGGAAGTCGAACATGGCGACCAAGCTAACAAGCGTGACACAATGACTCATGTGTGCCCCTAGTACACGATATAACTGAACTACTAGACAACTTCGACATAGCATCAGCGCCAGGGTGACCAAGCCGGCGGTGCCAAGTAGCGGACAAAGCTGTCGTAGCCAGAGCAAATGACGGAGACGCAGCGGAAGTAGAAAGTCGAAGAGTGTACAGGGCCCCGGACTATCACATCGAAGAAGAAGACGCCGGGTGGAAAGATCCTTCACAGACAAACCAAAAGGATCAAACTCAACAGAAATATTGTTATCAGTGGTGAAACGACGAATGGAAAGCAAATTTTGAATAATGTCTGGAGCAACGAGAACATTATTAAGATGGAATGAACCCGGAGAAACTGAGTCACCTACTGAGGTGACTGAAAGAACGGATCCATTGCCAACAACGATCGATGAAGGAAACGAGGGATGAGGTGGGTGGGTAGAAGAGAGAATACCAGCATCTGGGGTGGTGTGGTAGGAGGCGCCAGAATCAGCCACTCAATCAGTAGTCGGCGGTGTAAGGTGCATGGTGCTGAAGGAAGACACCAAGTCCTGACGGTCCCACCCCATGGGCGGCTCCTGGAGGGGTGCTGTGCTGGCGGCTCCGAGTACCCAGCGGGGTAGGAAGCACCGCCGTAGGCTGGAGTTGGCGATCCAGTCGCAGGGCGACCAGGTTCGCCATAGCCCGGATGGGCTACGTACGCCGCCTGAGGACGTGGCTGGCGTGGAGTAGAGGAAGTCAGTGGCGCCCCAAGAAGACCCGGAGACGGTCCAGGCCACATAGAGATCTGGTCAGTCCACGGGTTGTACGGTGTGGGTCAGGGCGCACCTCCCTGACCAGTGCCACCAGTACCACTACAAGTAGGAGCAGTGGACGTAGGAGTGCCGCTAGCACCTCGTCCTGTGCGCCTTCCGCCGCGACGTCGACGAGTACCACTCCCAGAGCCAGCAGAGGCACCCGGGGCGGTAGGCGGAGTAGGTGGTCGCGGTAGTGGTCCCCCAGAAGACGGTGGGCGTGAGGGCTACCCAGAGCCATAGAAGGCTGTGGCAGGCCCAGAGGTAGCAGATCCACCAGTCGTGATCTCCTCAAGCTCGAGATCAGACCAGACCTTCTCAAAGGTCGGTGGCGGCTCCATACGAAGAAGCCAGAAGCGGAGATGGCTGAAGCGCTCGTTCAGGCCGTGAAGGACCCAAAGTACTAGAGTGCTGTCAGCAACCGGCTCGCCAAGGTCGCGCAAGGAGTCAGCCATGCCCTTCATCTCTCCACAGTAGGCAGAGATGGAGCGGTCACCCTGCACTGTAGTCTGGAACCGTGCGTTAATGTGAAGAGCCCGAGTCGCACGGTTCCCCAAGAAGTGGTGCTCCAGTATCTGCCAAGCCCGGCGCGCGGTCCCCCCACCGCGTTGTCCGACAAGCTTGTGCAGATCGTCGGCGAGAGTGCCAAGGATCCAGGCAAGGACCAGACTGTCCATGCTGATCCAAGAGTCATCCCACGGGGCGTCGTCCTGCTGGACGTGGTCCGCAAGCTGGTACCGCCGCAACGTGAGGAGGAACTCGTTACGCCAGCGGGCGTAGGTGGTGGAGGTACAACTAAGAACAGTCGGCACTAGTGTCCGAATGTTCTGAACTCCAGCCGCCTGGGCGTGTAGAGCAGCGGTGAGCGACGCCGAGTATGCGGAGTGCACACTGGTGTCCGAGGTGGGCTAGTATGTCGCGCTCAACGGCCGGTGAGCGCTCTCCTGGATCTGGTGCGAGAGAGCAGCCGCTGAAGCGCGCTCCTGCTCTAAGGCAAGAGCGAGTGCCCGCTCGCGCTCGCGAGAGGCAGCTAGAGCCGCGAAGACACCGGAGGTGTCCGCGACCGTCGTGGTGGTGCTGGCGACGTCGTAGAGAGGATCAGTGGCCGCACGAGGAGCAGTAGCAGTGCTAACAGCAGATCCGGAGCCCATCATGAAGGCGACGGCAGTAGGGCCGCCAAGTGATCCACCAACTGTCGGATCAGTCGCTGCGGCGGGCGCGTGCCAAGCCACAGAGACGAGAGGCGCGCCGACCGCCGGACAAGTAGCAGGTACACGGGCGGGATGGGGCGCACCGGCCAGGGGGGGCGCCGGGCAGGGGGGCGCCGGCCAGGGGAGCGCTGGCCAGGGGGGCGCCGGGCAGGGGGGCGCCCGCCAGGGGGTCGCCGGCCAGGGGGGCGCCGGGCAGGGGGGCGGCCAGGGGGCCGCAGGCCAGGGGGGCGCCGGCCAGGGGGAGGGTTGCGGCGGCGACCAGAGAGGGGGGGCGGCGGCGGCCAGAGGGGGGGCGGCGGCCAGGGAGGTGGCGGCGGCCAGGGAGTTGGCGGCGGCCAGAGGGCGGGGCACCGGCGGCAGCTAGGAGGGGCGAGCCGGCGGCGGCCAGGGGAGGTGCGCCGGCCATAGGGGGGGGGGGGGGGGGGCTAGGGTTAGGGTGGTGGGGATTAGGGTTTGGCTAATGATACCATGATAGAAGGCTAGAATGAATGCTTGATTAACCAAAGGTCTAGGTACATATTTATAGATACATAGATGGGCCGGTATACAAGCTAGGCCCAAACACATAACTCAACACAATCCAACAATTTTTACCAATAGAATGTATTAAAGGGCATACCTTGAATAAATGTAGCCCAGTACGAGCATCAACGGCACTAAATGGATCATCAAATAGAGATATATCAGCATCTTGATACAAGGCACAGGCTATTTGTATCCTCTGTTTCTGTCCCCCGCTTAAGTTGATTCCCCTCTCTCCTATAATTGTTTGGTCACCCAAAGGTAATGTATCCAAATCTTTTTTGAGAGAGCATGCTTCAAGGACCTTTTCGTATCTTTCTCTATTCATTTGTGAACCAAAAAGTACATTTTCCTCAATAGTTCCACTTTGTATCCATGGTGACTGGCTGACAAAAGCAATCCTACCACAAGTTTGAACCTCTCCAGATAGCTTTGGTATCTCACCAAGAATGCACGACAGTAAGCTTGATTTACCAGAGCCGACAGTTCCACAAATAGCAACCCTCATTCCTTGTCGTACAGAAAAGTTCACGTCTTGGAGAGTAGGCACCTGAGAAGATTTATCCCAAGAGAAGCGACCATTCATCACCTCAACAGACTTATCGGTGCTACCATCTGGAAGCTTAGTTACAGCATCACTTGGTGATTCCTCAAGGCGTAGGAACGAGCATATCCTGTCAAGTGATACTTTTGTTTGAATGATTGACGAGATTGTGTCCGGCAGATTGTAGATAGGGTCTTGCAACTGCCTAAATGTTGCCAGATCAGATAATACTTTCCCTGCTTGTAACGGGATACCCAAAAGTATGCAAGTTCCAAATGTTATCATAGCAACAAATGCAGGAGCACAAAAAAAGACGGATATAAGCGTTGATGAAATGTAGACATATTTCTTTATCCAGTTCATCTCTACCTCCCTCAACTCTTTTACCTTAGACAAGAAAGCCAATTCCCAACCTTGAAGCTTGAGAATGTGCATGTTCCGCAATATTTCAGACATTGAGCTCATTCTAGCATCCTTCGCGTTCATGGTTTTCTCTTGGTAATTATGCTCGATCCTCCCCAAAGGTATGTTAGCCAGCATTGCCAAAACAGTGGCAGCAAGGGCAGCAAATGCTGCCAAGCCAAGAGTAGAGTACAAGATAACCATTGCAAGACTAATATGCACGGGGAGCACCCAAAGTTCGTTCATAGACCAATGAAACCTTTCCACCTGCTGAGCATCAATGCTCACAACATTGATCAGCTCTCCACTCGAGCTACCTTGCTTCAACTGACTGGAGAGGGCAAGACCCTTCTGGAAAACAAGAGCAGTAAGAGCTGAACGCACACGTATGCCTAGTTGTGACGACCTGAAGAGCAAATGCCTCCACGAGAGGCCTTCCACGAGCTGTGAAAAAACAAATGCCAACACCAAAAGGTACCCTTGTTTAGCAGATCGTGGGGCTTCATTCAGATAGTCAACAAAGTACTCGATCAGATAGGGACCGACATATGAAGCAACAGTTCGGAGCAGGGCAAAAACTGCAGTGGCCAAGGATTAGTTTCCATGTCGTGAGCACGAGCGCTTTAGCTAGCTCAACTGCTGTAACACCAGTGTGTTGCCCTGTAGCAGACATGGAGGAAATCTTTGACTTAAACTTGGGACTGATTCCACGGACACTGTCGCTGTCATCCAAGGACGGCAAAGGTCCAGCGGTTTCCTCTTCCCGAGGTCAAGTAAAGGAGTCATCCATGAGAACGTGATCCTACTGAACAACCCAGCATCTGTGAAAATTGATCTGTAGCTTGTTGTTGCCTCGGATGAGGAAGACGTTTCACGGCCCAAAAGTGGTTCCTTCATTGTGGTGAACAGCTCCTGAACGCAACCGAATGAATTCATAAAGGTAAAAAACTTATTTATTAATTCTACGAGCATAGTACAAAATTTTTACTCTTTGAGCTTGTAAATCGAAGGTTTGGGGAGATCAATCAAGATTTTAAGCATGGATGCAGGGAGTGACAGATTTGCAAAGGGGGACAAACCTTGGTAGTGTTTTTCGGATGGACGGGGCGAGGCAGGAAGACTCGTTGTCCAGCAACCTAACCAAGCCACGGCTGTATCTCTGGACAGCAATGGCGGCGGCGGCGGTTGTGGGTACGAAAAGGCGAACAGTCCGAGTCGCCGTTCATTCGCCTGCAGCAGCCTGCCGGCGCGGGATGACACACGCGCCGGAAAGGCACTGCTGCCGACGGAGGGGCTGACGGCGAGAAAAAAAATCAGAGGAGCACTGAAGAAAATCTACCAGCAAAAGATATCCGGTGAAAATCTGGCGCCGCCCCGGGTCTAAGGGTGTGTTTGGTTTGATGTCAAAGTTGGATTGGATAGGATCATTCATGTTTTGGATGTACTGGACCATCCAAGTTAATGTTTGGTTTGGTGGATTGGATGATCCAATTTTTTGTTTGGTATGTTGGATGAGAGTTGGATAGGATGATCCAAGTTCGTGTTTGTTTGAATGGATATGAATGAAAAATTGGATACAAGTACCACTTTTTACATTGTGGTGACCTTACCACTTTGGAAACAATTCCAGACTATTAACAGTTACATGCAAATGTAAAGTTTTGAATACATGGTCTTCCACATCAAAATACCAGCCGTAACAGCAGCACAGTTTCGAATCAGTGAAAACATATGAAAAATATACCACCAGCAGCCTGAGTTATGGCAGATGCAAAAACACATTTCAAGAACATAAAATGGAGTATACACACTTGGATATATATTAGTCTTCAATATTTTGATAGGTACAATATATTAGACAGCTACACATAGTCTTGACATCATAATTTCTCTCTTACATACAACATTTGTGTACCCATATTCCAGTGTTTTGATGGATACAACCAAAATATATTACCGAAAGAACTTGTCAAATATCATGGTTATCATCAACAAAATAATCTGTCAACCACCAAACATTGCTTCACATCAAGGAATATGATCAGTAACATATTTCGCCATTAATATCAGCTTGTAGTCAAATGGAAGATCATTGAAGGATCTAGCCTCTCTAGGATTTTTAACCAAATAATTGTAGTAGAAGGCTTTATGTGTCAACAAAGCAGCATAGGCAATTATCAAATAAATAGGCTAGATGCTAAACAGTACATTAACAATCCAATTTTGCAGTACACTCAAGTCTGAGTAGAAAATTCAGATTACCTTGCTCTTGGTAGCAAATAATCTTGTGTTCAAGGAAACAGGAAGTCAACTTCTGGATGAAGGAAGTAATGTTGCAACCTACATCACACCACCAAAACATATTTGTTACCATACCATACAAGTTACAGATTATGCAAATAATGAACACAAGTTACATTGCAACCACTGCTCACAGGAGATCGAGAGGGGGGCCACGGAGGACAGCCACCGGACCAGAGCCGGGGCCGTGGGTGAGGTGCAGGGCGCACGACCAGAGCCGGGGCGCCGGGTGGTCAGCCGGCGGCGTGGGTGGGGTGCGGGGCGCGGGTGGTCAGCCAGCGGCGCGGGTGGTCAGCCGGCGGCGTAGTGCTGAGCGACGGCGCGGGTGGGGTGCGGGGCGCGGGTGGAGTGCGGGGATGCCGTCGCTGGCGAGTGAGGTGAGGGACCTGCGGCGGAGCTCGCGAGTGCGACCGGCGGCGGAGCAGACCTCGGATCTAGCGGGGAAGTGGGGAGGGGGCGACGGAGGGAGCAGTGTGGGGGGCGGGTGACGGAAGAGTAAAAATCTGGCGCCGCCCGTCCCGGGTTTAAATAGGTCTGTCAAAGCTCTGCTGGACTCCGCGCGACCAGCTGTTAGGCACAAGGCTATTGCGGGAATTTTTAAAAAAAATACTTGAATATTACAAAAGTGAGGTCTGATTAAAAAAATACGTAATAAATTTATATACTTCTTATTCAGCTACTGCATGTAATTAAGTTTCCTTAATTCCTCCGATAATTATTTGGCATGTAGCTAAGAGGCGTATGAAATTTTAAATCTTCACCGTGTAATTATTTCCCTTAATTTTCCGCGTGTAATCAATAAGAGGCGCGCAATTAGTTCTCTTAACTTTTATCCACCTGGAGGAGACGCGTGTAAAATTATCAAAAGACATTTTCGCATGCAACCGTTTGCCGCTCAAGCATCCAATCTTATTACGTACTCCCTCGGTCGCTTCTTTCTCAAAAGATTGTTATTATTGACTGTTATTATTGACTTCTAACATCCTGATAATATTTTGTACAGAGACGGCTGGTCTTGCAGTCTGAAAGTTGCTTAGAGGAGGGTGAATAGGCAAATCGACCTGCAAATGACTTAATAAAACGAGGTTAAATCACAGGGGGCGGACTAGTCCGGTCAGCCTGCGTGAAGAACCCTAAAAAGTGTTTCTAGCAAGTTTTAAGGGGATTTTCTCGAGCCTACAGGTGAGGATATGCTTATGACAAGTTTAGAAACTACCAACACAATAGTAAGTCAAGTTTCAACAAGATTATAGCAATGTGAAACACAAGACAAGACTAGCAACCCTAGAACGAGATATGCGATAAACAAAATGCGAAGAACACGGAGACACAAGGATTTTATCCCGAGGTTCGATTCCACACAAGAATCTACGTCTCCGTTGAGGAGTCCACAAAGGACCGGGTTCAACAACCCTTCCCTCACCAAGTTTACCGCACGGGCCTAACTTGATTCTCCACTATCTCAAAGTGTGAATACAAGATTCGTTGGGGCTTCTCACAATCTGAGGCTCCCACACCACAAAGATGATCAACACAACGAAACACACTCAACACACAGCTCACAAAGACTCAATGAGTGCAAGAGATCAAACCGGGAGCACAAGCGCGATGTTCTTCCTCTTTTCCACCTCACTAAACCCTAATCCACTCAAGAATTAGTTTTAGAGGGAAAGTAGGCAAGAAAGAGGCTTAAGAGTGCTCCAAGTTGGCTGTGGCGGCGCTAGGGTTCGAGAGTGTTTGAAATGAGACCGGGGTCCCCTTTTTATAGGGGTCCCGAGCCCAAACCGCTGACTTCAGCAAAAGGGCGGACTAGTCCGGCCTCAGGCCCGGACTAGTCCGGCCTAGGGGACCACTGACCCCTCTAACAACTGTCGCACTGCGCGGCAATCGTCACACTACCCGCCAAACTTCAAATTCAAACGGTAACTTCAACAACGGACACCGGACTAGTCCGATCTCACACAGAACCTTTTGTTTCGTGTGAAAACGAACTAGTCTTAAGACCACGGACTAGTCCGGCCCCAAGGGCGGACTAGTCCGGCCTTCCCAGACTTAGTCGCAAAACCTCTCTGCACTTAGCAACACGGACTAGTCCGATCTCACACAGGACATTTTGGTCCGCCCCAAAACGGACAAGTCCGCTCTCTAGAACTTAGTCCCGAAACTCCACTCCAAGGGGTACCACGGACTAGTCCGTCCCACTACGGACTAGTCCGATGTCACACAGGACCTTTTGGTCCGTGTGAAAACGGACTAGTCTGGCCAGGAGTGGACTAGTCGGCCCTAAGGCGGACTAGTCCGGCCACTCCTGCCAGACTACTCTAACTTCAATTTTAAATAGGGTTTCTACCTCAACCACCACTCTTGAGCTCCTACTTTGATCTCTTTGCACTTTACGCACACACCCTCCTATTTCTACGGCTAGTCTAACTCAACACGCTAGAAACCCTAGTTTCTACGCTTCGAGTCGACTCTGTTTCCTTCCTTTTCCTTTTTGAGGGTTTGCGTCTCCGATCGAGTCCACACCTGTGCTAAGATCACATAAGCTCATTAACGACTTAATTGTCGTCATCAATCATCCAAAACCCACGGGAAACCTAGATGCACTTTCACAGTCACTTATGGACTAAGTCTCGGCATGCTACAAGGGTGGGATATTGCTGTTCTCTGCAGTTTGGAAAATGAAATGATATCCGTGGAAAGAATCTTGCAATATACTCCCTCCTTTCTTAAAAGATTGTCCATTTCTAGTACAAAAATAAACTAGAAGGTGACAATCTTTGGAGAAAGAAGGGAGTACAAATATTCCTTCTGAACCACCGATTACATTATCTAAAAGTAGATCAGATTGCCAATGGCCAATAAAGGGTGAAATTGAGCTGTGTAACCTGCATGTTTGTCTCTTCAATTTTATGTATTATATAATTCGAATTGTATAATTGTTTCTCATGTTCTTTTATGCGATGCAGGTACGGTATGCACCACACTTGCCTTTTGTTTTGAAAGGCCTGACCTGCACCTTACCGGGGGGAAAGAAGACAGGTATTGTCGGAAGGACAGGTGGTGGTAAATCAACCTTGATTCAGGCATTATTCCGCATTGTGGACCTATGGTCTGGACAAGTGTTGATAGATGGCATTGACATCTGCACCATTGGACTGCATGACCTTCGGACAAAATTCAGCATCATTCCACAAGATCATGTTAAGTTTGAGAGGACCCTGCAGAGCAATATTGACCCTCTGGAGGGGTACAGTGATGAGAAAATCTGGGAGGTACATACATAACTTTAATTATTAGATTATCTTCGCTTCTTCATTTGTGCACCAACATGTTTTTTATCTTACAGCATCGTTTTTTGTTTCTGGTGGCTAAAATATTGTATGTATGTGTAGGCATTGAATTCCTGTCATCTTGCAGATGAAGTTCGAAAGAATGACCTTAAACTTGTCTCGATAGGTATGATATCTGCCAGCAGTTCCCAAGACACTGCTCTATCTCAGCCGTAACTCTTTCTTTTTTAATACAGTGATGGAAGACGACAAAAGCTGTAGCGCAGGTCAACGTCAGGTTGTATGTTCGGGAAGGGTGATTCTTAAAAGGAGAAAGTGTTAATTCTAATTCATTTTAGGATCATCACTAGGAACCCCTAACCGAGTATACTTCAGAGGGAGCACTTGACGCCATTTGGCTCAAGTGCTTGCCGACGAGGACAGCCGGTGAAGCAGTGCAGACCGGCAGCGAAGACGACGGTGTTCTCAGTCGTTGAAGGTGGCGCACGTAGGTGGCGGCGGCAGGAACAATAGATTGGTTTGGCGGGGGCCTCGGGAGCAATTTGGCATCGATGCCTTATGCCCCTGAGGGCCCCCTGTTCTTATAGCGCGTACGATGGGGGGGGGCAACAGAACCGAGTCTGTTGCACCCCTGAGGGTACCACGCGACTGAGGATCGGAGTCGGGTGTAGGTTGTTGCCCCACGCCCGATTCCTACGGGAGACTGAGTCCTCCCGTTGGTTGTTGCCCAACGGGGTGGGACCGGGATCAACTAACATTCTCCCCCTTGATCTTGGGACTACTTATTTCTTACTTAACTTATTCTTATTCTTAATTATTAAACTTATGTATATCTCTTCTTGCTTTGACATAAGGAGCACGACGCATCAGAAACAACCATTTACGTACTGTTCGACTCGAAGACCACGATATGTCTCACAAATAGAAATAACCTTATGCTTAGGTGTCCCCTTAGTATCCAGGATTTGTTTCACAGACTCTCCCCTAATCCCATGCCGGCTACGTGTTCTCTGAACACATTGGGAGGGAGACCCTTGGTTAGCAAATCCGCAAGCATTTGATTAGTTCTTATATGCTCGAGACTAATTGAATTATCCTGGATTCTCTCTTTTACAACATAATACTTAATGTCGATATGTTTGGCAGCACCACTCGACTTGTTGTTATGAGAGTATGTCACTGTTGGCTCATTGTCGCAGTATAACTTAAATGGTTTATGAATGTTGTCTACCACTCTTGGACCGGGAACAAATTTCTTAAGCCAAGATGTCTGCCCAGTGGCCTCATAACAAGCTATGAACTCAACATACATTGTGGACGATGCAGTTATGACTTTCTTGGAGCTTCTCCACGATATAGCTTCATTCGCGAGGGTGAATATATAGTCTGACGTGAATTTCTTAGTACCGACACAACCCGCATAATCTGAATCTGAGTAACCCACTATTTCTAATGGGTCCGACTTAGGCCCCCTTTGGCAGAGCTTCACGAATCTGATTCTCAAGCAGAATCAGGGAAGCTGTGCCAAACACTGTTTTTCAGAAGAAGTGATTCTTGGCTGATTCTGTGAAGTGATTCTCTGAAATGAACTAAGGGGCTAGAAGCTGAAAAAAGTAGCTTCTCCTGATTCTGCGAAGTGATTCTCCGTCCTGATTGTAAGAGTTTATTCTAAAAATCATAGAGAATCATTTTCAGCCACAAAATCACTTCACCAGAGAATCAGAAGTGAATCCAGAGAATCAGCTTTGTGGAGCTGTGCCAAAGGGGGCCTTACTATACCTTAACATGAGGTTCTTAGTACCCTGAATGTATCTTAGAGCCTTCTTAAGTGCTTTCCAGTGGTCTAAGCCTGGATTACTTTGATATCTGCCAAGCATCCCAGTCACGAAAGTTAAGTCAGGGCGCGTACATGTTTGAGCATACATTAAGCTTCCAACAGCGGAAGCATACGAAATTCCTCTCATCTGATCAGCCTCATACTGATTCTTAGGTGATTGTGATTGTGAAAATTTGTCACCCTTAACTATTGGGACAGACGAGGGCTTACAACCTTGCATACCGTACTTTCTGAGTACACTTTCTAAGTATGCCTTCTGAAATAATCCTAATACCCTGTTTCTACGATCTTGGTGAATCTCAATTCCTAGGACATAGGAAGTTTCACCTAAATCCTTCATCTCAAAGTTTGAGGACAGACACTTCTTAGTTTCTAAGAGTAGATTGACATCACTACTTGCCAGTAGTATGTCATCTACGTATAATATGAGGAAGATAAATTTCCCATTCTTAAACTTAGCATAAATGCAGTTATCCTCCTCATTCTCCTTAAACCCAAACTTTCTTATCGTCTCATCGAACTTTAGGTACCATTACCTTGAAGCTTGCTTAAGTCCATAAATAGACTTCTTCAAGTGGCACCCCATGTGTTCCTTACCCTCAATGACAAAACCCTTTGGTTGAGCCATGTAGACGTCCTCATAAAGATCCCCATTGAGCTACGCCGAAAGCATCTAGGCCCCCATGAGGTATGGTTTCGGTGATTAATGACAACCATTGGATTTTACTAATGAATTTGTGGATGCAAGGTCTCCCATATCACTCAATCAAATGAAATCTATATGTCATTGGAGACTACTAAACAATCAATTTATGAGATTAATCAATGTTGTGAAGATAAGAAGTAAAAGCTCTTATGTCAAAGTCATTCAACCATAATTGATGACACTTAATGCTTGACAACCATCAGAAGTACATTTCCAACAAATGTCTAAGAGGTCAATCGAGCAAAGTTCAAAAGAATCACTTAGAAACAACTCGAAGCAAACAAAATCAACTCACCGGATCAACCGATGTTTCCAGATAACAACACATCGGTCGAGTTGGTTCAGCAGAAGAAGAAGACCTCAGAACAAAGTACTCACTGGATCATCCGATGTTAAGGGCTAAGCTACATCGGTCCATCAGTACAGTTTGCAATATCCTTGGACCAAGTGTAGCACCGGATCATCCGATGTACAGAAATATACACATCAGTCAATCACTAGAGTAAGCATCAAGTTTGACCCAATTCTGGAGGAAGAGCCACCGGATCATCCGATGAGAAGACAAGTGTAACATCGGTCTAACAACGGTCATATCTGACACAGTGACGTCAGCTAAAGTGAGACCGATGATAACTAAAGGGGAGACATCAGATCATCCGGTGTTCGCAGAAAAGTTCTGTCAGCCTACTTTTTCCAACGGCTATTTCGTGGAGGCTGACTATAAATACCCCCTAAACCTGTCAAATCGACAAGTCTTGATCACGAGACATAATCTACACATCCACAAGCATTCAAGACAAAGATCCATCACTTCTACATCATTTAGATCACTTACACACCAAGAGATAGGCTAGAACTAGCTAGAGAGAGAGTTTGTGTGCCTCCATTCTTGGTGAGTGGAATCTCTAGAGTAGTGAGAGCCTTAAGGGAGTGTCCCTTGGTGTTTGTAACTGAGAGAGACTTCCGAAGCTTGCCAAGAGGATTGTGGAAGCCCAGAGGATCGAAGTTGTACAAGGCTTGAGCTCCACCTTGCCAAGGTTGGCAAACGGAGAAGAATAGTGAAGATCCCTAGTCTTGGTGACTTGGGTGTGGCTATACCCTTTGGTGGGTGCCACAACGTGGATGTAGGAAGATCTTGACGATCTTGCCAAACCACGGGATAAATCCTCGTGTCTCCTCGGGAGTTTGCATCCTCTTCCTCTCCCTTACATTTATGCATTTTATATACCGCGAAGTTGCTATTTACTTCAATGCATAGATCGTTTGCGTAGGGAATTGGGCTTTTAGGAATTAAGTTTTATTGCTTAGATTTTTGAAAAGAAGCCCAATTCACCCCCCCTCTTGGGCATTCGATCCTTACAATTGGTATCAGAGCAAGGTTGCTCATAGGATCATTCTAGCTTCACCGCTAGAGAGCTAAAATGGCCAAGGTTGGGGGTTCGGTTCCTATCTTCGAGGGCAAGAACTTTTTCTATTGGAAAGCACGCATGCGCGCTTATCTAGAGGCTATTACTCCCGAAGTATGGGAAGTGACCCACGCGGGGTTTGGAGAACACAACTATGTTGGTGATCAAATTAAATGGGATGCTAAAGCTAGGAATGCAATCTATGAATGTATTAAGTCAAGATGTGTTTGCTAGGATTGCTAGCAAAGAAAAAGCTTGTGAAATTTGGGCTTGCTTAATAGAGATTCATGAGGGCTCTTCTCGAGTCAAGGAACATAAATATCACATGCTTAAAGCAAAATATGATGAATTTAAGATGCTACCTCATGAAAATGTCAATGAGATGTTCTCTCGCTTAAATGTACTTATTGAAGAAATTAATGCTCTTGAAATTGCTTCTCTTGGCAAGGGACTCATCAACCGCAAGATCCTCATGCTCCTTCTCAAGTCAAAGTACAACATCATCAACTCCATGCTTCAAAAGGAGTCTCTTGACCACATTGAAGTTTCGGAGCTCATTGGAGAAATTCACGCTCATGAGATGAGTGTACTTGGAATGATGGAGCAATCATCTTCAAAAACAATTGCTCTAAAGGCCTCCACCAAGAAAACAAGCCTCAAGAAGAAGAAGGTGGTTGAGCCTAGCTCAAGTGAAGAAGAGCAAGCATCAAGTGAAGATGATGATGATGAGCTTGCATTGATGATGAGAAAGTTCTCACGCTTGAACTCCAAGATTACTAAGAAGGGATACACATTTGATCCCAAGAAGAAAGTGTTTCTACCAAGAAGAGATGATCACAAGATTTGCTACAATTGTGGTGATCAAGGCCACATCTCCTATGATTGTCCAAAACCGGACAAAAGAAGAGAGAACCACAAGAGCAAGCATCGCAAGCTTGAAGAAAGTGATGATGATGAAGAAGAGGCCAAACCCAAACCAAGATTCTTTGGGAAGAGGAAACATGACAAGGGAAAGAAGGCAAGACTCTTCCCAAAGAAGAGAAATGGCCCACAAAAGGTGTTTATGTGTGAGGCAAATGAATGGGTCACCGACGAAGAAACAAGTGATGAAGAGAGTGAAGCGGAAGAAGAAAGTTTGGGCGGCCTCGCCATTGCCAACAATGATGACTCACCTCTTCATCCACCGCCCATGTGCCTCACGGCGAAAGGTAACACCAAGGTATGTGACGACTCTAGCGATGATGAGCTTTCCCCCGATGATTTAACTTCTTTAATAAATGAATATCATGCTATCATCAAGAGGGAAAAGAGTAAGGTTAAAGCTCTTGAAGAAACTCGTGCTAGACTTGAGAGTGCTAACCTCGATTTGCTTGACAAGTAAAGCATACTCAAAGAGCATGACACACTCAAATCCCATGTCAAGCAAATTGAGGAAGAAAAGGCTAAAATCAAGTTAGATAATCATGAGCTTAACTTAGCACACCAAACACTCTTGGGAGAGCACAACAAGTTAATACAAGAACATCAAACACTTAACCTTGCTTATGATGTGCTTGATCAAGAGTTGAAAAGTATAAAGAAAACAACTCTTAATGATAGGATATCCATTACTTCTCATGTCACTAATGCCTTGAACAAGTCTTTGCCTTTGAAAGCAAATGCTAGGGAGAAGGACTTGTTGGAAGAAATTGAGAGTCTCCGCACTAGTGTGGCTAGACTTTCAAAAGGGGAAGTCAAACACAAGGAAATCCTCTTCCAACAAGCAAAGGCTTTCAACAAGAGAGGACTTGGATCCTTCCCGGTGCCCAACAAAGGAAAGGTGCCCTCACCGGAGCTTAGAACAAGCTTCATCAAGGAAGTTGGTTCTTATTGCCAACATTGTGAGGTCACCGGTCACCACACAAGGGAGTGTCCTATTCCTAACCGACCTTCTCCAAAGTTGCCTATTAATTACAAATCTACTTTCAATGATCGTTATTATCTCTTAAGTAAAGTAGATGGCAAGGTGAAGGCTAGGTTCATCGGCAAAAACATGAAGGGCATGAAGGGGAAGCTCCCCAAGCAACTTTGGGTCCCAAAGACACTTGTATCACACATACAAGGACCTAAGTTGGCTTGGGTGCCTAAAGTCAAAAATTAAATTCATGTGTGTAGGTGAACTACAAAGCCGGAGGAAAGCATTGGGTACTCGATAGCGGGTGCACTCAACATATGACCGACAATGATGGTATGTTCACCACCATAGAAAACCACGACAATCATGAACAAGTCACCTTTGGTGATAACTCTAAGGGAAAGGTAATTGGGTTAGGTAAAATTGCTATTTCAAATGACTTATCTATTTCTAATGTTTTGTATGTTAAGTCACTTAGTTTTAATTTACTTTCTATTGCACAACTATGTGATCTTGGACTAACGTGCATATTTAGCAAAAATGATGTTGTTGTGAGGAGTGAAACAAGCTAAGATATAGTCTTCAAAGGATTTCAGCATGGACACCTCTACCTAGTGGACTTCTCCAACAAGAATGCTAACTTGACCACTTGCCTTTTCACTAAGACAAGTTTGGGATGGCTATGGCACCGACGCATAGCGCACATAGGGATGAGCAAACTCAAGAAGTCATTCAAGCTTGGGATGGTGACCGGTGTGAAGGATGTCACGTTTGAGAAGAACAAGCTTTGTAGCGCTTGTCAAGCCGGGAAGCAAGTTGCTTCACACCACCCAATGAAGACAATGGTGTCAACCTCCAAGCCACTTGAGCTACTTCACATGGACCTCTTCGGACCGTCCACATATCAAAGCCTTGGCGGTAACCTCTATTGTCTCGTTATAGTTGATGACTACTCTCGCTATACTTGGACTTTATTTTTAGGTGACAAGAGTGAAACTCTAGAAGTGTTCAAGACCTTCGCCAACCGCGCTCAAAGGGAATTTCAACTTCCCACCATCAAGGTCTGGAGTGACAACGGCACTGAATTCAAGAACTACAACATTGGGGAGTGGTGTGACCGTGAAGGCGTGAAGCATGAGTTTTCGGCCACATACACCCCTCAACAAAATGGTGTCGTTGAAAGGAAGAACAAGATGCTCATCACTCTTGCACGAGCAATGCTTGATGACTACGGCACATCGGAGAAGTTTTGGGCCGAAGCAATCAACACGGCGTGCCATGCCGCAAATAGAGTCTACCTACATCGACTACTTCAAAAGACCTCGTACGAGCTTCTCATTGGGAGAAAGCCCAACATCTCCTACTTTCGAGTCTTTGGATGCAAGTGCTACATCTACCGCAAGAAAAGGCTCGGTAAGTTTGAAAGAAGATGTGATGTTGGTATATTCCTTGGTTATGCATCAAACTCAAAAGCATATCGAGTATTCAACCAAACCTCCGGTTTAGTTGAGGAAAGTTGTGATGTTGAGTTTGATGAGACTAATGGCTCCCAAGAGGAGAGTTTTGTTCATGATGAAATAGATGATGAGCCTCTACGAGAAGCCATGAAGAACATGACCATTGGAGACGTCAAGCCTAAAGTTGAGGAGAGCCATGATCAAGGGGGAGCTTCCAACACCTCTATGGCGCCTCAAGTTGACGAAGAAGAGAAGGATGATCCATTGCCAACTCAAGACTCACAAGCCCAACAACATCAAGAAGAAGAAGAAATCCATGATCAAGTCCAACCACAAGAGGAGCAACACGCATCACCATCGTCAAGTGCTTCACAACCACTTATGAGGCATGACCGCATCTCCAAGGCGCATCCGATGGACCAAATCATTGGAAGTCCGTCAAGGGGTGTAAGTACACGTTCTCGCCATTTCGCTTCATTTTGTGAGCACTACTCGTTTGTTTCATGTGTAGAACCCACTCACATTGAGGAAGCACTCCAAGACCCAAATTGGGTGATGGCTATGCAAGAAGAACTCAACAACTTCATCCGCAATGAAGTTTGGGTGTTGGAGGAGCGACCCAAGGACAAGAACGTCATCGGGACAAAGTGGGTGTACCGCAACAAATAAGACGAGAATGGCGTTGTGGTCCGCAACAAGGCAAGACTTGTGGCCAAAGGGTTCTCGCAAGTTGAAGGACTAGACTTTGGGGAAACTTTGCCCCGATCGCCCGGTTAGAAGACATTCATATACTTATTGCCTTTGCATCACATCATAATATTAGACTTTATCAAATGGATGTGAAAAGTGCCTTTCTTAATGGTTACATTAACGAGCTTGTTTATGTTGAACAACCTCCCGGGTTTGAAGATCTGAGGAATCCTAATCATGTGTATAGGTTGCACAAGGCGCTCTACGGGCTCAAGCAAGCACCTAGGGCGTGGTATGAACGACTACGAGATTTCCTTATCATGCAAGGATTCAAGATCGGGAGGGTGGACACTACACTCTTCACCAAAGACATCAACGGAGATTTGTTTATTTGTCAAATTTATGTTGATGATATTATTTTTGGTTCAACTAACGAGGCTCTTAGCCATGAGTTTGGCAAAATGATGTCTAGGGAATTCGAGATGTCAATGATTGGAGAGCTCAACTTCTTCCTTGGATTCCAAATCAAGCAACTTCAAGAGGGGACCTTCGTCTATCAAGAGAAGTATACCAAGGACCTCTTGAAGAAATTTGAGATGGGAGATTGCAGCTCAAGAAGCACTCCAATGGCAACAAATTGTCATCTCGACGCAGATAAGGACGGTAAACCTATTGACCAATCTAACTACCATTCTATGATTGGTTCATTGCTTTATCTTACCGCATCTAGGCCCGATATCATGTTTAGTGTATGCTTATGTGCTCGCTTTCAAGCGACACCTAAAGAATCGCATAGGAAGGCGGTCTTTAGGATACTTAGGTGGCCCTATGGACTATGGTCCATGAGATCTGATGTCTAGTAAGGCTACATCTGTTAAAAAATGTGTAGCCCAATCTGTTTACTGTACTGGTAAACTCATATGCATGTTCCAGGGCTAACCCTAACATTCTTATAAGACGGCGGCTGTCCACTAGCAAATTTTTTAAGCAAACAATCTACTAGTATTTTGAATTCATGAGTTTGATATCTCCCAGCAACAAGCAAGGTGTATTTATCTATGAACGATTGTATCTGTACCAAGCACAATAACTTAGAATCCTGAGCAGATTGGTATGAACTAAGAGCCTTCAATATAAATGAGAATACATTCTTCAGATCAAAAGATGTTAGCTTTTAATCTTGTTTGTCAGGGTGATTGCAAACTTTGGCCAAATTGACCCCTCACTTCCTCGGTGATGGCGACCGTGACGTGCCTCCTCTTTGTGGTTTTTTGTCTGCTACGTACTCCAATCGATTTAATAAGAGCACACTGTCGATTCTGTACTGCATACGCATCCAACTGGTCTGGTCTATTAACAAGCTATTAAAAACAACGTGATAGAATCCATTGTTTGTTTTCAGCAGTCCTTGTTAATACTCTGTCTCAGTCCTTGTTAATACTATATCAACATGATTATGCATGTTGATTTGTTTGTTTACATACTTAACTGTATCTGTCTTAGCTTCTTTTTTTCTGCAGGAAAGAGTATTTTGGTGCTTGGATTCATTATCTCCTTGAAAGCAAGGTATACACCCAAAGATGTGCATTATATCCTTCAAATCCATTATATCCTTCATATCCATTGTATCCTTTAAAGCTATGTGCGTGGTTGCTGCCTTTTGCACCGGTCTATTTTATTTTCTTAGGTGTGATTTGCATGCTTGATTTTTTACTTTTACATTAATTCAGCTCATTCTAATTTATTTATGTTCTACTTTATATTTATGCTATCTAGTTCATTATTTCATTGTGTTGTGCTATCTAGTTCCCTTTTGCTTTTTATCTCATCTTCTACATTATGCTTTACTTGATATCTCATTGGCTGCTGCATGGGCATGTTCTTTTTAGCCATTTTTTTTGTGGATTGGAGTTGGTCGAGTTAGATCGATCATTTTATGTGTTCCTCCAAATTTATGTAGATAAATATAGTTTTGTTCCTGCTACTTTTACTTTTGTCCCTTTTCTGTTTCTCTACTTTCCTATTTCTCTACTTTCCCGTTTCTCTACTTTCCTGCTACTTCTGCAGCAATTCACAATCCACAATTCTTTCTTTTCTTAACATGTGTTGTTAAGGGACTGTCTTATAATACATAACAAAAATTGATTATGTTGTAAGGATATTATTAAATGGATTCTAGAAATGAGTTAATACGGAAATTTATGGAGGAAGAGGAGGAAGATGATGATGAGTTGTTTCTTGTGTTAGTTCTAGCTCTATATTCATCGCTTCATACTGAAAAAAGGCCAATACACACTTCTTGTCGTAGTGGTGCACAAAAAGTTAGGGAAGTTTTGGATGGACATGAGAGTTGGTGTAAAAAGTTGAGTTTCGAATGGAACCAGATATATTTAGAGCTATAGCAAGTTATCTTAGAAGAGAACAATTATTGCAAGAAACTCCAAAAATCAGCGTTGAAGAGCATCTTGGGATTTTCATGTATATGATATCTCAAAACGCTAGCAATGCAATCCTACAAAAAGAATTCCAGCATAGTGGTGAAACCATTCATAGAAAGATAAATGAGTTTTTTGATATAATTCCTACTCTAACTCAGAGATTTGTGAAGCTCCCAAGTCTTGACCAACCCCATGTGAGAATTGTGTCCAATCCTAGGTTTTGGCCATATTTTCAGAATTGCATAGGCGCAATTGATGGTACACACATTCCCATCACTATAAGTGAAGAGAGAGCTCCTCCTTACAGAAACAGAAAAGGAACTTTGTCCCAAAATGTAATGCTAGCATGCGATTTTGATCTCAACTTCACATTCATCTCTTGTGGGTGGGAAGGGTCTGCATCAGATGCAGGGGTTCTTCAATCTGCTCTAAGAAAGGGTTTTAGCGCGCCGGACGGTAAATTCTACCTTGTAGATGGAGGATATGCAAACACACCCTCTTTTATTGCCCCATATCGAGGAGTTCGGTATCATCTTAGTGAATTTCGAAGACGGGGATCAAGAATTGAGTATGATGATTATAAAGAGTTGTTTAACCATTCTCATGCACTCCTTCGCAACCATATCGAAAGAGCCATTGGTGTCTTGAAGAAGCGATTTCCTATACTCAAAGTGGGCACATTTTATCCTATAAAGTCTCAAACTTTAATTGTAGCAGCAGCAACATCTTTTCATAATATCATTAGAGGTCTGAATGGTGAAGATGGATGGTTGGATCAACACCCAACTACCATTGATCCAGATCAGTTTGTTGAATTACCAGACGGGGATAACAACTATCAACATGCTATCCAGTCTAATGCTGGAAATGTTCTTAGAGATCAAATTGCTATGCAGATGTGGAATGACTATATTAGTCATTAGTATTATTCGGATATAATAAAAGGCTATTTTATATTATGTAGCCATGGCAAGGGCTTCGTGGAATATGAATTATGAGAAGACTCTAGTTGACATCCTCCATGAGCACAATAATCTGAGATTTAGAGGTCAGAATGGTTGGATACCTGAAGGGTGGCGTAGTATTACTCAAATGTTCAATGAAAAGTTCCCGTTGGCTAATTTTTCAAAGGCACAAATTCAAGAGAAAGAAAAAGAACTTAAATCAAACTACAAGGTTATAAAGGAAGCTCGCAAGCAAAGTGGTGCTGGATGGAACGAATCACTTGGTATGATAATTGCGGAGCCACCGATATGGGAAAGAATAATTAAAGTAAGATACTTAATCTGAAAAATTTCTAATTCTTTGAAGCCTTTTTTTATATCTGATTTTAATACTATTTTTTTTGCTGAAAAATACAGAATCATCCCAAGGTGAAGAAATTTCAATCGAAACCATTCCCCCTCTTTAATCAATTGGCAACACTTTATGAAGGAAGTTGTGCCACGGGAGATTTGAATTTTACATCAATTCAGCAACAAGTTTTCAATCAAGATGAATCTGCTAGCTCTTTTAGGAATGATGAGGTCGAGGTTGATCATGGTATGAACCCGTTGTCCTCAAATTTAGAAGTGAATGCAGTTTCAAGTGGTCATGGCAACATTGGTGGAAATGAACACACACCGGCATCTTCATCGGACATTAGAGAAGGTAGTCATGGAAAGAAGCGTAAGCAAAATCAAATTGCTGGTGTGCTTGAGGAGTATTTGGAATTTAAAAAGGAGCAAAGTAATAAATTTCTTAATGAGTTGAATCAGCCAACAAAGAGAAGTAACAAGGATGAATATTCTATTGCAAATTGTGTTGCTGTTTTAGAGTCAATGGATGATTTAAGTGAAGAGGAAATGGCAAAAGCATTAGGAGTATTCAAATGTGAGACAAATAGAGAAATATTCTTAACAACCAAGAGGCAACGTGTTAGATTGTTGTGGCTTAGGGGATAGATTGAGAAAAAGGTAATTTTTTAATAAAGAATTCATTTTTATGTAAAATTTAATTTCTTGGTGATCATTTTTGTAATACCTGTTTCTGGTGATCATTTTAGGCATTATCTCCATGACTGAGTGCTGTGAAAGTCTGCCTTCACTTTCCTGGTAAGTTGGACTCTTTTCAGTTTTTATATGAAAATGAGCAATTTCTTCTTGTAAAGTAATCTTGTACAGTTTATTGTACCGTGAATCAATTTGTAATTTATTTACTACAAAGTTTTTGGCCATCAGTTTGTAAAAATTGAATGGTGCAAAGTTTCTAGTCATCGGTTTGTAAAAATTATCATACTAAAAGTGAACTAAATAGAAAAGTGAAATATTTGTCCTACTTCCAGTAACCGGATTGGATATGAGCCCTTAGACATTCAACATTTGTGAACATCTTCATGCACCCTGGTTCGCAGCACACTACTTCCACATAGTTCAATTTAATTGCAAGAAAATATTACAAAAATTGTCAAATTTAAATATCCAATAAGGTGGTAAAAAGATCGCAGCATGATGATAGTGACAACGAATAAGCTTAAGTTCATCCAATTTTATATCCCATCATAATTATATGATATAATAGTGTGAGCATACCATGTGACTCCTCATGTTTCTTTAGCTTCAAAGAATACTTGAATGATCTGTTACATCCCTCCTCCTTGCAAACAAATTGCTGGTTGCTCTTAGATGCACTTTCATCCTCATGGATTTCCTTAATGTGCCTTTGCATATTTGCTTTGATACTGAACCTCCTAGCACAACCGTCCACAGTGCAGCTAAACAACTTGCCCTGATGTGTAAGCATGTGCCGGTTCAAGTGATCTTTTCTTTTATAGCTGAAGGGGCAGTCTTCAAGTGGACAATTCAAGAGTCTCTGGAAAAAAAACATGAAAACAAGGTCAAAACCAAAATATTTCCATGGTCATTTGCTTGATAGAGGTAGGCACAAGCACTACATCTAGGTTACCCAAAATAATTCACATCTAATAAAGAATGCACTGGGTTATGGTGAAGCAACCAAAAGAAACTAATATTCATTTTTTGTACCATTAGCATAAATGAATGTTAAAAAAACAAAAGTGGCAACCAAAACTGTAGGGGGCACATAAAACAGCCTTATAAATATAAGGGCAAAAGTATCTTCAAAATGTATAGCTATACAAAGGATCAGTTGCCTTGAGGACATTTGATGAGTGTCCTGACTAATAGATCAATAGGTGTTTCATGTAGTTTTTGGACTTTCAGACCATTATGTATCTTGTAAGATCTATCTTGCAAAAAACACTAATCATATTTAGGATCTAATATTCTAGGCAGCAACTAATATGAGGGTAGCCATGCAGGTATTTCATCAAATGGGCACAGATGATTACCATTTTCAAGTTTCTTATAACATGGAATGATGCTACCTGCAGATTTATGTAATTATAAATACATTTGAACTGTTATAACTAGATTTAAGTATTCTATATCTTCTGCAGGTTTCTGATGTTAATGCCACTATGCGAAGCTTTTGGATCAATAGCACCCCCACCTAACAACAAGTCTGCTATTTTTTGTGAAACTTCTGTGTATTCTGTATTCTCTTGTGCGTTTCTTTATTTTCATTTTTCGTAGAAGTTCTATAAACCACAAGAATATTGTATTGTTGGTGGTGGAGGCTCAAATCTGGAACATATTGTGAACTATTTGTAATCCTTCATCTAATTCTAGTAGGTGTGTTAGTGTTACTGGAATGATCGTGCTGTTGCAGTTGAGATGGTACCTAATATCTTTTCAAGTCTTTTGAGTTGGTGCAGATCTTATGTATTGAATCTACTGCAATTGAAATGATAATGATTGTATTCTCATATTATGATGATGACTTTGTAAGATCTACTGTCGAAAGATTTTATTATATTGCTGCATTATTTTTAGGGTCTTTTCGAGTGTTTTGACTTTGTAAGATCTACTGTCGAAAGTTTATGGCTTTTGTTATATTGTATTGTATGATATGTTTTTTGCATATATTGAAACCTAATGGAATTCTAATTTGCATGATATTATATTGTTTATGGCTTTTGTTACTAGTTTTTCAATATATAGATTTGTTTCTGATTTTTTGAGTTTTTTTGGTGTGCTTTTTATGAATTTCTAAATATTTTGAATGTTTTTTGTTTGTTTATGAAATCCCTGGTATTTTCTCCCCCAACTTACCAAGTGAGTAACAACCCTAGGGGAGGGTTCCCCCGTGGAAATCAAGGGGGCAGGGGAAATTGCAAAAGGGATTTCCTTCCCTGGTCATCCCTCCCCACCTGCCAAACGAGCCCTAAAGGTGCAAAATTTCATCTCTTGGGATACTCGAATTCGGACTTTGTCGGATGCCGCGTGGATCGCAAAAGTACCTCCGGTGGGTGCCACTTGCTTGGGCGTTCCCTAGTATCTTGGTCTAGCAAGAAGCAAAATTCCGTCGCCTTGTCCACGGCGGAAGCGGAATATATTGCGGCCAGTGCATGTTGTGCCCAAATTCTTTATATGAAACAAACCCTTTTGGACTTTGGTATTAAACTTGGTTGTGTGCCTCTCCTTTGTGACAATGAAAGTGCGGTTAAGATAGCTAAAAACCCCGTTCAACACTCCCGCACTAAGCACATTGATATTCGCCATCATTTCTTAAGGGACCATGAAGCTAAGGGAGACATCTCATTGCGAGGTGTTAGGTCCGAAGAACAATTGGCGGATATCTTCACTAAACCACTTGATGAGAAAAAATTTTCTAGGCTAAGAAGTGAATTAAATGTGCTAGATGCATCAAACGTCATGTAAGTTGCCATGATCATGTAAGAATGCATATCATATAGGTCTTGTCTAACTTTCAAAGGATAGGAGTGAGCAAGGGTCAGCTTGGGATGGAGGTTCTTTTGGGTTTCCCCAAGGCTTAGAGAGTGGCTCTCCCTGAAGAAGCCTTTGAAAGGTTCAAACTTGGCAAGATAGATCTACTTTATGTCTTACATGATGCCTGCCATATAGACTTGCACTCATATCTAAATTTCTTGCATTATAAATTGTTTGGCATTGCATACGGTAGATTGTCACAAAGGGGAACCCACCTCATGAGAAAGAGACTTGTTTGAAATGCAATATCTCAACTCATATGATGTGGAAAGAACAAAATGTTAGGTGCGTTAATGCCTAAAGGAACATGCTTTAAAGAGATAGAAATTTTCATCCTCTAGCTCACAAAGCATGGGCCTTACATTTTATTTGGATATTTTCCTCTTTTTCTCGGTGTTCTATTTGCTTTAAGGCTTAGCCAAGTTATTGGCATATTAGTATTTTTTGAGGGGTAAGAGGTTGCCCAAAAAGTCCTGAGACATGTGTTTCTCATTGTTTGTTTGTTTGGTCAAAGGACATATATGGTATGTTGCTATTTTGTAGTCATCGGATTATCCGATGCTTAGGCCAGACCATCATCGGATCAGTTGGTGTTCAAAAGCCAAGAGTCAGTTCAGTCAAGTGTGACAAATCAACCGACGAGTTCATTCTGAAAAACATCGGTCGATCCGATGTTCACTCTTATGGAACTGTGCTGAATTCCACCGGTGCTAATCCCTTCCACGTCGGACCATCCGGTGTCAACGGCACCTTTTTGAATACCCTTACTGTGCCATTCGACCGATGCTTCTAACATTTAATGTCGGTCCATCCGGTGTTAAATTTTCGGCTAGGGTTTGGGACCCACTATTTAAATGGCTCCTCACCTCCCATTTTCTCTCTCCCCGATCCCGACTTCACCTCCGCCGCCGCTCCTCTCGCCCCGCGCCACCGCCGCCTCCGGCCGCCGCCTCCGCCTTCCGGTCGCCGCCGCCGCCCTCCGGCCGCCGCCGCACCACAGCAGCAGCCGCCACCGCACCACCGCAGCCACCGCCGCCACTCTCATCCACCGTCGCAGCCAAACGCCGCCGACCGCCGCCCGTGCACCACCACCACCGACGCCCCCAGCAGCCACACCGCCACCCTCTCCACCATCGTCGTGGTGCCTCCCTCAACGGTCGCCGTCTCGTCGCCGTTAGGGTTTCCGGCCGCGTCAATCGTCGTGTCGTGCGCTTGACGTCGTTGCGCCTCATTGCAATGGCTCGTGACAAGAAGAACAAGGGCAAGGCCATTGCGGAGCCGGCCGCAAAGAAGCAGAAGCTCTCAAAGGAGGAGAAGAAGGTGTTGATGTCCGCTCGCGCCGCTGAGGAGCGAGAGCGTGGCCGAGGAGGATCATTGAGGATCCGCGAGGCTCGTCCGAGGCAGCCTCCTGTGATAGATGAGTCCGAGGCAGAAGAAGAGCTAGAAGTGCCACTCGTTCGCCGGCGATCAACCAGGACCCGTGGGGGTCATCCCGCGGTAGCACCACGTCCGACACTGACTGCTGCCGCTCGTCGTGAGGACAGAGAGGCCCAGAGAGCCATCTACGAGATGGAAACCAAGGTCCGTGTTGGTGAAGGTGTCCGATTGACTGATTACCGGAAGATGAAGGCCAATCAACTCCGAAGACTCAGATGGAGTGTTTTGCTTGAGGAGTGGTACCCGCAGCCCAGAGAGGCTCTTGTGGACAGTCGTTTCTGGACCTTGACACAGGCATCACTGTATGATACCTATAGACACCGAGGCCACAAGCTATTCCGGCACAACTTTCTGGATTGGGATCAGCTTGCCCTGGCAGCAGAGACAGAGATACGCCCATACTTTGAGAGGTACGGGGGGCTGCTGGAGTTGATGTCCTACGACAGGAGTGCATATGTGGAGGATTGGGTCTGCGTATTCTACACTACCCTATATGTCTCTGAGGGCCGCAGATCGATAGACTTCATGTTCATGGGCCAGGACCATCACCTGACGAGGCAGACGCTGGCACAGCTCCTAGGAGTGGACCTGCACGACACTTGCATGCATGAGAGGGTATATGGACAGGCAGACCCGCCGAGGAGGTCGCTCACTGGAGGAGTGGCACCCCCACTGGAGGAGATACGCTCTTTGTTTGGACCGTCCTTCTCTCCAGACCAGCCGAGGGTACCGGCACTACTAACTCCTGCTGCGTGCACAGTGCACCTTGCCTTGCGCTGCACACTCTTGCCGAGGTCAGGATACTTAGAGGGGTTCACCAGCCTGCAGCAGACCCTCCTGTTCTACATCATGAACGGGATGGAGTTTGATATTGTGGATGTCCTCATATGCGAGATGGAGGATGTGATCACCGATGGAGTGGGCATGATGAGGCAGCTTGTGTTTGGACACTGGATCAGCTACCTGCTCTCCATGATGGTTCCTGAGGGGTCTGCGGTGCGAGACAGCTACACTGACGAGAGTGTGACACGGTTCAGCCACTACCGTGCCCCAGCTCCTGGAGACCGTCGCCTTGGTCGTCCAGTCGAGCGTCAAGTTCGTGCTCGTCTATCTGAGGAGGACTGGTCAGATCTGGAGAAGGAGGATGAGAGACTGGTAGAGGCAGAAGCTTAGGGTGAGGACCTGCAGCATATATGGTCCGAGAGCGACACAGATGATAGTGTTGAGGTGTACTTCCCACCTCCTCCCTCACCCAGGCAGCATGACGCGGAGGCTGGAGGCTCTACAGTGCCACCGCCCTACTCCACCTCCCGTCACAGAGGCACAGGTCTCTCATCTGTCTGAGCTCACTTCACTCCTACAGCAGATGGTTGAGCAGCAGCGCCTGGACTAGCTTGCAGCTGAGCAAGCCCGAGCTGAGCAGGCAGCACGTCTTTTGGAGCTCCAGCAGCAGCAGCAGGAGATGCAGCGCCAGATCGCCCGTGAGAGGCGAGAGGACACTGACCGGCTGACTGGGATGATCGACCAGATGCACCAGCGCTCCCTCGACCAGCAGCAGCAGACGCAGCAGGCGATGATGGACATTCTGGGGTTGATCACCAACCTCTACACCCAGACCGGGATTGCCCTGCCGTCGCAGCTGCCAGACGTTGCTCCACCACCACATGTCCTTGCTCCAGCTGCAGCTCCGGTGCCGACCACGCCAATCCCGTCGATCAGCATGTCTCCACTGCTGGCTCCAAGCGCACCAATCCACTCTCCGCTGCCGGCGACGACGCTGTTCCAGCAGACACCGGCATCCGTCGTCAGTGCCCCCTTGCCAGCAGCTACTACTCAGCACACACCGACGGCGGCTCCTACGGCACCTACAGCTCCTTCCACCTCTACTCTAGGCAGCAGCTCCGACGACAGCACTCCCGACGGTGACCAGTTCGTCATCGCTCCTAGCACTCAGGGCTCGTAGGTACTCGGATCCCTTTTTGGTGTCTTGATGCCAAAGGGCGAGAATAGTTAGAGGAGAGTCAGAGGGAGGATAGCTTAGTATCATGGGGAGTATCCTAGCTGTAGGGGGAGTTTATCCATATGAGTCTATTTCTATATCATCTTTTGTAATTTGATGTTTTTGCTACTCATTTGGTGTTTATTGAATACTCTTAAGTTATTAATCGATTGAGCTTATTTGGTGTCTATCTATATCTTATGATCACTTATTCACTTGAGTTATTCCTTGATTGAGCTTTAAAATTCATTACTATCAAGTGTGATAATCTTGTATTCATTGCATATCCTCTTAAGTTTTGTACTATCAAATTCATTACTATTGTGCTTTAATTGTTGTGTTGTCATCAATCACCAAAAAGGGGGAGATTGAAAGCATCTAGGCCCCCATGAGGTATGGTTTCGGTGATTAATGACAACCATTGGATTTTACTAATGAATTTGTAGATGCAAGGTCTCCCATATCACTCAATCAAATGAAATCTATATGTCATTGGAGACTACTAAACAATCAATTTATGAGATCAATCAATGTTGTGAAGATAAGAAGTAAAAGCTCTTATGTCAATGTCATTCAACCATAATTGATGACACTTAATGCTTGACAACCATCAGAAGTACATTTCCAACAAATGTCTAAGAGGTCAATCGAGCAAAGTTCAAAAGAATCACTTAGAAACAACTCGAAGCAAACAAAATCAACTCACCGGATCAACCGATGTTTCCGGAGAACAACACATCGGTCGAGTTGGTTCAGCAGAAGAAGAAGACCTCAGAACAAAGTACTCACCGGATCATCCGATGTTAAGGGCTAAGCTACATCGGTCCATCAGTACAGTTTGCAATATCCTTGGACCAAGTGTAGCACCGGATCATCTGATGTACAGAAATATACACATCGGTCAATCACTCCAGTAAGCATCAAGTTTGAGCCAATTCTGGAGGAAGAGCCACCGGATCATCCGATGAGAAGACAAGTGTAACATCGGTCTAACAACAGTCATATCTGACACGGTGACGTCAGCTAAAGTGAACTTGACCGATGATAACTAAAGGGGAGACATCGGATCATTCGGTGTTCGCGGAAAAGTTCTGTCAGCCTACTTTTTCCAACGGCTATTTCGTGGAGGCTGGCTATAAATACCCCCTAAACCTGTCAAATCGACAAGTCTTGATCACCAGACATAATCTACACATCCACAAGCATTCAAGACAAAGAGCCATCACTTCTACATCATTTAGATCACTTACACACCAAGAGATAGGCTAGAACTAGCTAGAGAGAGAGAGAGCTTGTGTGCCTCCATTCTTGGTGAGTGGAATCTCTAGGGTAGTGAGAGCCTTAAGGGAGTGTCCCTTGGTGTTTGTAACTGAGAGAGACTTCCGGAGCTTGCCAAGAGGATTGTGGAAGCCCGGAGGATCGAAGTTGTATAAGGCTTGAGCTCCACCTTGCCAAGGTTGGCAAACGGAGAAGAATAGTGAAGATCCCTAGTCTCGGTGACTTGGGTGTGGTTATACCCTTTGGTGGGTGCCAGAACGTGGATGTAGGAAGATCTTGACGATCTTGCCGAACCACGGGATAAATCCTCATGTCTCCTCGGGAGTTTGTATCCTCTTCCTCTCCCTTACATTTATGAATTTTATATACCGCGAAGTTGCTATTTACTTCAATGCATAGATCGTTTGCGTAGGGAATTGGGCTTTTAGGAATTAAGTTTTATTGCTTAGATTTTTGAAAAGAATCCCAATTCACCCCCTCTTGGGCATTCGATCCTTACAAATGCCGTCATTACATCCATTTGATGTAATTCCAAGTCGTAATGTGCTACTAATGCCATGATGATTCGAAACGAATCCTTAGACGAAACAGGAGAAAAGGTCTCATTATAATCAATACCTTCCCGTTGCGTGAATCTTTTAGCAACAAGCCTAGCCTTATACTTTTCGATCTTCCCTTTGGAGTCATGCTTAATTTTGTAGACCCATTTACAGTCTACCGTTTTGGCTCCTTTAGGAATCTCTACTAAGTCCCAGACTTTGTTGGCACTCATAGATCTTATTTCATCTTCCATGGCTTTACGCCATTCGGATGACTGAGGTCTACTCATAGCATCTTCAAAAGAGGTGGGATCATCCTCAATATGAATTTATTCACTTAAGTATAACTGATAATCACTTGGAATTGCCGATCGTCTCACTCTTTGTGATCTTCTTATTTGTGCATCATCTGAGAGTTGAGGATGTTGTTGAACCTCATCTTGTTCGACCACATCTTCAACAGACTGAGGAGGTGAAACCTCACTTATTTCTGTTGTGGCCGACAGAGGTGCAACGACAGGCGTTGTGTCACTAGCACCAGGTGCGGGTGGCACGACGACAGCAGGTAGGGTGAAATAAGGCTCTTGAGTCATCAGAACGGGTAGACTAATCCGTTCCTCCTCAAGGTTTATTTCCTACCGTACCGTACTCCCCCTGATCATAGCGTCTTCTAAGAATACGACATGTCGTGTTTCTATGAACTTAGTATACCTACCTGGACAATAGAACCTAAATCCTTTACTCTTTTCAGGATAGCCAAAAAAATGGCAACTAATTGTTCTAGAATACAGTTTGCTTAAGTTCGTGTTGAACATCTTAGCCTCAGCTGGACATCCCCACACATGTAGATAGTTTAGTGAGGGCTTACGTCCTGTCCACATCTCATACGGTGTCTTAGGTACTGACTTAGATGTAACACGGTTACGTACGTGAATGGCGGTCTTTAAGGCCTCCATCCATAAACTAACCGGTAGTGTAGAATAGCTTAACATGCTTCTCACCATGTCCATAAGCGTACGGTTTTGCTGTTCTGCTACACCGTTCTGCTGAGGTTCGCTCGGTGTAGAATATTGGGCTACTATGCCATTTTCCTGTAAAAACCTCGCAAAAGGTCCAGGGACTTGGCCATAAGGGGTGTGTCGACCGTAGTACTCACCTCCACGGTCAGACCTTACTACTTTAATCTTAACATCATGCTGATTTTCTACTTCAGCCTTAAATATCTTAAACTTATCCAACGCTTCGGATCGCTCATTGATTGGGTAAATATAGCCATAACGACTAAAGTCATCTGGAAATGTTATGAAGGAATCATAACAATCTACTGATGTCACGGCAAAAGGTCCACAAATATCTGTGTAGATTATTTCTAGGACTCCCGAGCTACGTTTGGCGTTTTTCTTAATAGTTTTGGAGAATTTTCCTTTAATGCAGTCAATGCATTACTCAGAATCTGAAAAGTTTAAGTGTGGAAGAATCGATTGAGATACTAATTGTTCGATCCCCCCTCGAAATATGGCATAAACGACAATGCCATAATTTCGACGAAGTATCTAAATTGCTTCTTTTGCGCTTATTGTGTCCTAAGTTGTTCTTGGACGAAACTTGATCATCACATATAGCAAACACATTCTCGTGAGTGGACAATAAGTAGAGCATGTCTTGTCGCAAGGCAAGACCAATAATCTCATTATTATAACTGATAGAACACTTATTGTTACCAAAATGACAAATGTATCCTGAATCATCCAAACACGAAACTGAAATCAAGTTCCTTTCTAATGAAGGGACATAAAGAACATTATTGAGCCTAAGTACAAAGCCACTAAGTAATCTAAGAGATAAGTTTCCAATGGCTTCGACTTCGGCTTCACGCCCATTTGCCACCTTAATCACTCTTTCCCTTCTTCTTATAGTTTTCATCGTACTTAATGCCTGCATTGAATTACAAATGTGCACAGTGGTACCTGAGTCAATCCACCAAGTGGACCGTGAATAATTCACATATAAGGCCTCATTTACAAAAGTAATTATATCATTACCTTTCTTAGCACATCACTTAATGAATCCAACACAGTCCTTCTGGAAATGTTCATCTGAGCCACAGAAGTGACACTTATCCTTGTCCCTCTTTTGAGAGGACTTACCTTTGAACCTATTTGCTGAACTGGAGCCTGAAACTTTGAAAAAAAATGTGGTTTGAGAGAGGCAAAGTATATCTTTGCCTTTCCCTTACCCTTAGTGTCAGCCAGATTGATGTAATCACCATTCTTAGAGCTCTTTATGCGTTCCTCTTCCTGAACGCACATAGCAACAATCTTATCAATGTTCCATGTCTCAGAGAGTGAGTTATAATGACCACAAAGGCCTCAAACTCCTTAGGAAGAGAACTTCGGATGAAGTAAATGAGCATCTCATCTGGCATCACAATGTTTAGCTCCCTAAGCTTAGAGTTATAGTGACTCATCTTATTGATGTGCTCACGCACACCACCTCCAGAGTACTTCTCAGTGGCAATCTTTCTCATGAGAGTGCTAGCACTCGCCTTAGTGGAGCCAGTGAACTGACCTCTGACTCTCTCTAAGTACTCTGCAACAGTGTCACAATCAGGGATTCCTCCCTTAATTGAGTCAACTATGGTGCTCTTAATGATCACGATACACTTCCTGTTGGAAGTTTCCCACTTAGGGAGATCCTTCTCATACTGATCCTTCAAGCTTAGGTACTTAGCCTTCCGCGTAGCGAAAGACTCCTCAGATTCCCTAGTCTCAGCAACGGGGACAGGTGGCTCAGTGGGTCGAGGCGACGTAATCGCTAAATTGAGGTCAGAGACTACTAGAGCCATTTGGATCCTCTCTTTCCATACCCCGTAATTTTGACCATTGAGAGTCTCAATTGCGGAGATATAACTAAGTGTTGAGGACAAGCCTGATCCTTCAAAAAATAAAGATTTGAAGATTAATGACAAAAACTTATGATAAATCATGACTTAAGAATGACATTTTGCTTTTTCATGTTGGTTACTTAGCAAAAATCCCCTTAAACATTGAAACTTAACATGATAACAAAACTTAATATGATAAACTCAAAAGCAAACTTAAATTAATCATGGCAATTCAATTTCACGTTGGTTACTTTCAAATTCCATGCATAATTAACTTAACACATCATTTTTCACGTTGGTTACTCAATGAATCTTAAATAATCATAAATATAAGCTCAAATAAATACACTTAAAATTAATTGGCAAATTCAAACTTTCACGTTGGTTACTCATTTAAATTACCACTCATAAACATAGCATAACTTAATTCAAACTCAAAAATTGATAAATCAAAATTTCACTTTGGTTACTCAATTAATTTATCACTTAATTACAGCGAAAGCTAAAACTTAATTTCTTAATTAATGAATATTGCTTGAAAAAAGCACTTAATAGCATTTAAATAACTGAGAAAATGCTCTTATTGACAATAAATAGTATAAAATGCAGAAAAAATGCAATCAAAATGCACACAATCATCACACAAAATTCTCAAAATTTTCCCAACTATTTAACTAATTTTCTAACCATTTCTATAATTTCTAGAAATAATTTTCTATTTTAAACTTATTTTGAAAATCAGAAAATACTTAAAAGGTAAATGGGCCAGAAACTCATAATTCAACCCAGTAGCTTAAATGGCCCAGCCCATTAGGAAAAATATCTCAAAAAAAGAAAAGACTTAACTTAGTGCAACCCAAAATGGCCCATAAGCTGTTAAGGCCCACTAATAAATCCCCTGGAAAAAAAACAAAAACTTTGCACGTGGCCCACTAACGAATTCGGCCCACGGCCGAAATGAGCCCGCTTAAAAATATGAGAAAAAACCTAAAATTCGAAAGGGCAGCCCATTTGGCCCATTCTCCATCCCGCCTGGGCTTGGAGCCCATCAGGCTAAAGCGGCAGGCGGCACACGCTGAGGAGCGTTTGATTCAGATCGGACGGCTGAGAATCGGCGGGGACTTATAACGTGGGGTGATCTAGGGCGCTCAATCTTGATCCAACGGTTCAGCGCGGAGATCGGAGAATACTTAAGCTTCGTCGGCCGAAATCGAAACCCTAAGACTCATTTCTTTCTCCCTCCTTCTCTTTCCTCACGACACGGAGCGACCGAGGCGCGAGCGGTGCGGAGCGAGGACCTCCGGCGCGGGAACCGCCGGCGCCGCTGCGCCATGAACGCCGGCGAGAGAAGCACCTCACGGTGTCTTCTTCGCCTGCATCAATGGCCACGGCTGGCAGCCGTTGAGGTGACCGGTACCCAAGAGAGTCAAACTGAGAGAGGGAATGCCGCCGAGAGGCTTCCGGCCCCGTTGCTCCATCGCCGTCGGCGAGCGAGCACCCGCGGGGTGACTCGTCGTCGATTGCGATGAAGTGATTCGGTTGACGTTGAAGAAGTCCCTCAGGTTGGGCATCTCTACCCGAAGATCTAAATCGGTATGCTAAGGAAGATGGCGCCGCGGACGGTGTCTTGCCTCCCGAGGTTAGATCTCTCCCTTATTTCTTATTCTCAATTTCTAAGTTCTCTGATTCGAATGAAAAAAAACAAAAAAACATTCTGAGTTTTTCTTTTCTTCTTTGCTTCGCCGACGAGGAGCAAGACCCAAGGGCCATTGCATCCTTCTAAGGTCAGTCGGAACTTAGCTTCTTATATCATTAATCTGTCTCATTTCGAATTCACCTCCTTCTACATGCTGTGATTGATCTTAGACTAACAGAGACTAAATTTTAATTTAATCAACAGAATCTGATTGCTTAATTAAAACATGATTTGAAACTTAATTAATCTGAATTGGAACTTAATTAGGGCTTAATTACCCGATTAGGAATTAGCTAGCACGGCTCTGATGCCAATGTTAATTCTAATTCATTTTAGGATCATCACTAAGAACCCCTAATCGAGTATACTTCAAAGGGAGCACTTGACGCCATTGGGCTCAAGTGCTTGCCGACGAGGACAACCGGTGATGCAGTGCAGACCAGCGGCGAAGACGACGGTGTTCTCGGTCGTTGAAGGTGGCGCACGTAGGTGGCGGCGGCAGGAACAATAGATTGGTTTAGTGGGGGCCTCGGGAGCAATTTGGCACCGATGCCTTACGCCCCTGAGGGCCCACTGTTCTTATAGCGCGTACGGTGGGGGGCGCCAACAGAACCGAGTCCGTTGCATCCCCGAGGGTACCACGCGGCTGATGATCGGAGTCGGGCGTGGGTTGTTGCCCCACGCCCGATTCTTACGGGAGAATGAGTCCTCCCGTTGGTTGTTGCCTAACGGGTTGGGACCGGGATCAACTAACAGAAAGGTCTTTGTTTTAGATGAAGCTACTTCTTTTGTGGACTCCGTAACAGACAATTTGATTCAAAACACACTAAAAGTTCAATTTCCCGAGTGCACATTGATTACGATAGAACATCGTATTACATCAGTTCTTGGCTGTAACAAAGTCTTGCTTCTAGATAACGGTTACCGGAACTCGCGAGCCAAAAATGTTGATATATGTTGCTCTTTCAATTTTAACTCTTTTTATGTTTCGGAACAGGTGACATTGCAGAGCAGGATACTTCAGCTAAGCTGCTAGAGGACGAATCTTCCTTATTTTCCAAACTCGTATTTGAATATACAATGGGATCAGGTTATAAGTAGCAGATGAAAAAACAGCTGAATCATTACTCCCCTTCATTTCAAAATAAATGACGCTGATTTGTTCAAAATTGAACTACCAACGTCAGGGAGTACTTTAGTGATTATGTGATTTGCACGCGCCCATGACTCATTGTGATTATCCAATGGTGGCCATGTGAAATCGGACAACTGTTTGTAGAAATATGGTGGGATGTACAAAAAAATCGATATTATTCAATGAAGGCATCTGCCAAAAATCACATGATCCATGTCTCATTTCTAGATTCATGCTTATGTTCTGGTGGATGTAAAAGAACGAGTGATTACCAACAGAACAATTAATACGTCATCAAGGCATCAAGCAATTAACTGCATCCTAGGCTAAAGTCATGTTTGGAACTCCTAAGGCTAATTGTTAGCTAGCTAATAATCTATTAGTTGTCTGTTTGGAACCTCTAGAGCTAATTTTGTTTCTATACACTAATTGACTGTAGTACCCCTCAAGGAGAGAGGGGGATGAGAGGGGGCAAAGGTAAAATGGACTTTAGCCAACAATTAGCTGAAATTAGCTGGGTTGGAGCAGCTAACGAGATTATTGTTAGTTGGGGGTTAGCTAATAATTAGCTGTGTTATTAGCTGGATTGTTTGGTACCTCTATAATTAATTTTTAGCAGCTAACTATTAGCTCTAGAGTTTTCAAACAGGGCCTAAATTCTAGTCATCAACACGCTATTTTATTATCTGGACAGGTTTGCACATCTGAAAAACGATCACTGATATATCGTTAAGAAGAAAACGATCACTAATGCAAAACATACAAGTTGAAAGTTCGAAACCAGCACAAGTGTAGATCCCAAAAGATACAGCTAGCATCTCAAGTTTTCAGCGAACACGATCCGAGCATCGAAATTCAGGCAATATGCATCTTTGAACAATTACAACAAAAAGCTTTTTTCACTAGGTAAATCGTGATTGAAACTATCGACTCTGTGTTTAAAGTGCCATGTAGTAAAATCCTACATCTGGTTCTGTTAAGTACAGAGCATCTCTCCCATCTGCATCTGGATCCTTGCTACCATCTGAAGTCTACTTGCCATATCCATAAGAATGCATTTTCTCACCTACTGAAAACAGAGAAGCCAACTGTAAGATATGATCAATAATCAAGAATGCATTTTCTCACCTACTGAAAACAGAGAAGCCAACTGTAAGATATGATCAATAATCTGACAACATCGCGAAAACTGGTAACTAACATGAGTGAGCAATTCAATTAAGCCTTTAAGATAGCCATTTCATGAAGTCAAAACATGATACTGATAGCAATTCACCAATTTATATTGTCACTCTGACAATAAACATGACTCTGAAACTCCATTCTTTCTACATCTACAAATGGTGCTTCCGTTTCAGTGTTTGAATTTTTTTTATTAATATACAATTTATAAACGTTTTTAATATAAACAACACACAAAATGAAAAAATTTCAAAACTGACCCACCTTCGTATGTGTCACATACGAAATTTAAATTTCGTATGTGCCATGTACGAAATTCAAATTTCGTATGTGTCAAAAATGAAATTCGTTTTAAGCTGGCGCAGGTATGTTTTATTGAGTTTTGAACCTCATTTTATGAAGCTTTAGAGTAAGAATTTGAACGTTTTTCCAAAATAAAAAATGTAGATTATATTGTGACGTTATTTATGAAATGAGGAACATATTGTTGTAGTATTAGGAATCAGAAGTTATTGAATATTGAATTGTGTAATACGATCACAATCATTCAGTTTATGTGATCGTAATACCAACTTTGAAAATCAATATCTCTCAATCCAATGGACGAAATATATTGGAAACCTATTCCTTAGACTCACCAAAACTAACATTATAATTTATTATATAACAATTGGAAGCAATTGTACCTCTAAATATTTTAAAACTGAGGTTCAAAACTAAATAAAACATAGCTGTACCAGCTCAAAACGAATTTCGTTCTTAACACATACGAAATTTGAATTTCGTACATGGCACATACGAAATTTAAATTTCGTATGTGACATATATGAAGGTGGGTTAGTTTTGAAATTTTTTCATTTTTTGTGTTGTTTATATTAAAAACGTTTAGAAATTGTATATTAATAAAAAAAATCTTCAGTGTTTCTTGGACTTGGATGCCAGCAAAGGAGACCTAGCTACCATCCTGATTATCGACCTTATTTACTGGACTCCGTTCTAGTATATTTTTTCCCCTCACATCTCCATTCATCTCTTGCAGTTCAGTAAATGCAAACCATGGGCATACAAAGTCACATAAACGACCAATATACATGTCAGTAAGTTGATTTTTTACCAACGGGGTGCTCAAAAACTCAAATAAGATATGGAGTACTCGACATAGGAAAATTGTTCGAATCGCATTGATAAACACTAGTTTTGTTTTGAGTATAATATTTTATACACTAACTAGTCATCTTAGAGAAATAGAACGTCAGGAGACAAATTCTAAGACATGTCAGACAAGTTGATAGTACCTTGAGGAGGATCAGCACCTCGATCACCTGCCATCCGAAGGAGGACGTGGATAAGGGGTGCTAAAGTAGGCTGCTAGATCAAGATCAGAGGACTGGCCTTCGTCGCCACCATCATTTTGCTGCTGTCGTGGCAGCGGCAGCAGAGATGGTTCCACTTGGGACCCAAGCGCATTCACCGTCTGCAGCTGCCGTTGCTGTTGGACGAGGAATGCGTCATCGTTGGCCGACCCACCAGGAAGGAATGGCGTGATCGTCAAGCCGGACCCGCTCCCACGCATGGCGTGCGCGTAGGTTTTCTCCCTGGCCACCTCCGCCGTGGCGGACAGCTGCTGCGGCGCCGTTTGCTGCTGCAGGTTCGGGCGGCCGAGCTCCGTCGTGGCGTTGAGCCTCATGTTGGCGTACTGCTGTGCCCGGTCGTGGTGCTGCTGCCCGGCCACAGTCATCGTCATGTTCTGGTCCCTTGCCAGCGCAATGGCGGCGTACTGCTCCGCCTGGCCGTGGTGCTGTTGCTCGCCGGCAACGTCTTGCTGCATCATCAGCATCATGTACTGGTCCGTTGTGAGTCCCGCGACGGCAGCGGCCTGCCGAATCGTCTCATCCGCGGCGGCAAGCTGCTGCGCCCGCACCATCGCGTCGTGGTAGTACTTCTCCTCTGCGGCTGCCTGCCGCATGACTCGCATCATCATGCCCTGCTCCTTGGCGACCTCCGTGGCGGTGTCCAGCTTCGCCGCTTCCGCCATTTGCAGCGCCGTCTGCTGGTTGTGGCGCGGCTGCTCGAGCCCCATCGCCGCGTACCGTTCCGCCTGGTGTCGGTACTTCTGCGCGACGGCGACTTGCCGAATCATCATGTCCTGCTGCCTGGGTAGTAGCTCCGCAGCTGAAGTCATCTGCTGCATCTCGGGCACCAGCTGGTAGTGCAGCATCGACTTCTGCTTCGAGGTCGAGACCTGCCGCAGCATCATCATGTCCTGCTCCCTGGCGACCTGATCCGCCGCGCCCGACTGTCGTTGCACGTCCGCAAGCTGCTGTACCGTCTGCTGGCGCAGGTGACCGTGGATGGGCGGACCCGTCTCGTGCTGCACAAGGGGGTGGCGGTGCTGCTGTGCGGCCTCGGCCTGCTGCATCATCGCGGCCTGCGCTGCAGCGGTCGTCTGCTGCGCCTCCGCCATCCGTTTTCGTCCGTGCCCGCGAGGAACAACGCCATGTCCCGTCCTGACGACGACGGCGTCCTTCTCCGCCTGCCGCTTTGCCAGCATCGCCTTCGCCTCATCTGCCTGCCGCTTGGCCCGCAACGTTTCGTCCCGCTCTTTGGCCCACCGCAACGTCGCGGCCAGCTGCGCCTCCCCAGACTGCTGTGCGGCCGCGAGGTCGATCGGCTGCAGCGCGGCCGCGTCGCCGCCGAGCTCCTCCAACTCCGCGCGCGCGGCGGCGAGCTGGCCCTTGGTCTCCTCGAGCTTTTCCTCGAGGATGTTGATGTACGACACGCAGCCGAACGTCGGGTCCCTGAGGCGCGCGTCGGCCTCGTACACCAGCGACTCGACGGCCTCCGCGCGCTCCTCCGCCTGCTTGAGCTCCGCGAGCAAGTTGGAGACGTTGGCGGCGCCGAAGACGTGGTGCACGGCGCCGAACCGGTGCCTGTCCTCCGGCGCCGGGAACCAGGGCGCGAAGACGCAGTCCGGCACGCACTTTCTACTCAAGTACCTGCACCCCGCGCACCTCTTGGACCGACCCAGAGCCGACGACGACGCCTCCTTCTTCATCTCCGACGAAGACATCGCTCTTCAGAGATGGAAGAACGAGTTCGGTAGTACTAATCAGCTGAGGATACGAAGCGATGCCAACGAGCGAAGCAGCCAGAGCAGGAGTTGTTGTTTATCACTTACAGTCGTAGACGACGGCGGCGGCGAGGAGGGAATGGACAGAGAGAGAGAGGCGGCGCGGTGACGGTCTGCCCTGCCGGAGGAGTTGGTTGCGTTGCGGCGGTGGAGAACGTGCACGAGAGGAATCAACATATCACAGCACCCGAGGCAAGGACGGGTTTCGTTACGGCTGCGGTTAAAAAGTGTGGACGGCCACGTGGAATTCACAACAACTCGGTCATTTTTTACTAGCCGTTTATCCCATGTAACTACACCATGCTTCATAAAATAAGTGTTGTTTAGGATAATATCTCGTTTAATTTGAATAAAATAAGCTATTTTTACACAACTTATTTCAGAGTATCGGGTATCAAACAAACAAAACGAACAAACAAATGATTTCCCAATGGCAAAAACAAATGAATTTTAAAGCTGAGGGAGCAACGTAGACAAGTTTTCATATGTTAGGTCTCCATATATTTCGCATGTTGTATTGATTGCTACTTTCTTTTTACTCAAAATTTGAACGTGGTCCGGAATTGGGCAACCGGGTTTTGGACTAAAGTTATTTTTATAAAAAATTAAAGAATAAATAATTATTTTAATTTTAAACTAAAGTTACTTTTGTAACGACTACAATTTGAGAACATGAGAATACTTTAATAGTTGACGACGACCCGATAAAATCTCGTGCCATAAAAATTTAAGACGGGCGAGGAGAACTTTTGGTCGCCACATACGATAGGTACGGTACCTTATGATAAGCACTCACACTACATACTCTTGAATTAATGTTATATATATGTATTATTTATATTTATATAATAAATAAGACTTTGTGTGTATGGTTTGCTCGCGGACAAAGACTGTAACATATCATCATTTTCTAAAAACAATTGGTGTCCCGGTAAAATCCTCTGTTGTAAGATTTTCGTAAAAAATTCCTTGGTTATAAAAGAGAGATAGTTAGCCTTTCCAAATGAATACTCCACTCGTCTCCATTCCTAACCCTCGTATTCAACCTTGCCTTGGTAAGCTTTGTTTCATTTTTTGCTTGCTCGCTTCGTTCTTCACTGGTTGATCTTTGCTTCGTTTGTTGCTTACTCTCTTCGTTTGTTCGTTCATTGGTTTTGTTTCATGCTGAAATCGAATCATGGTATGTTTCATTCTTAGGTTTTTAGAAAGTTTCTAAAACCAGTGAAACTTCACAAATGAAATCATTAATTGTACACGTAGACTCATATTCAAGGAAATTGTATTAGAGTATGATGTTGTGGCTTTATATATGACTTTCTTAGTGATGAGCAATTAGCAATCTCGAAATATCAATTGAAATGCTAGTTGAGATCTTTGTTTTGTAGTTTCTGTTTCTAGCGCACACGAGTGTTCCCGTTTCCCATCATTTTTTTGCGCGCACGCACACATACATAACTATCAAGTACGCAAGATCTAAAATCCTATTACCATCATTTTTGAATTTCGTTAGTGATATTGCTTTCATCGACCTGTGAGATATTTGTCAATATAAAGATGTAATTACAGTGTGACATTGAGCAAGTTGCTTAGCCAGTTCATGTTTGTTCATGACGACATTGTGTGTTGCTTAACGGATGAACTATATAATTTTTTTAAGTCTGTATAATGGTTGTTCTACTACGAAAGTTTGTTTAGGATTAATTTATTATTGATTGCAATACTAGTAATTTCTTACTCTAAGGAAACACAGAGTACATATCAATGTTGAGATTAGGAACACAAACTCTTTTTTCAAATAACCCGTGTATCCTGCATAGTGATTTGTAGTACATGTCCAGAGATCATTAGATCTGTAATATGTGCTAAGCTATGTAAAGATTCAATTTATTTGTTTGTGTAGTAACTACAAAAACGGAAGAGAAGGTATTATGTTGCAACGATAAGAAAGGTGGTGGAAATGGCACTTAGTAAGTCAATGACAGGAGTGCGAGAGGGGGCAGAACATGTCGTTCAGAGGGTGATGGAACATGAGGGACACAATTTATAGAAATATTAACAGAACTATTGCTTTTACCCCAGTGCACTAATAATTTGATATCCACCTTTTCAAACACCCCTCCTCTTTTGAGTAATGATATGGCGGGTGACTTCTACCAAACCTAAAGTGGGTGTGGTTTCAAATTTTTCTTTTAAAATTGAAAAAAAATAACAATTGAAAAGTTTTTCCTATGATGAAGTAATGTTGTTTGAATATTAGGAGGGTAAGGAGGATAATGAGATTGGGAACAAGACACAAATCATCTACATGTTGGCCCTTGGCATGACAGTGGGTCTGGTATTTTTCATACGGGTAATTTTTATACGACCATTCTTTCCGACTGCATACACCCGTTTAACCCTCTTTGTGATAGTTGTCATATGGGATGTGGGGAGTTTAGCTCTTCTATTTAATGGCACATCTAGATTTGAGAAGCATTGCAACCGTCATTTTGGTTAGCTCGTTCTCAATATTAGTGATCTATAGCTTTTATCTATTAGCAGTACATTTTAATGATAGTGCAGCATCAGCATATGTTCAGCTTTGCCATGATTGGTGTCTGTGTTTTTGGAGTTTTTGTCTAATGGGCTAGGGTAAACTATATTGCAGAATCATTTAGCATGTGTTCCTCCTACCAGATGCATGTTTGTATTAACATTATCTTTTTTGAATGTAGGGAATTTGCACAGGCAGTAATAGAGTTAGATATTCGTAGTCCAACCTAGCTAGAAATGTTAACGGGGTACACATGTATATAGACATTGATAGGAATATGATGGTTACAACTTTCACACATAAGAGAGTTTCTATATGTTTCCCATATAGCTAATATGCATCAGCTGCTAGGAGGTGAAAAGTGATTTGATGGACTGTGATCTGCTGAACTGAATTTGAGTGTTACTTTATTTCAAACACCTGATTAGTACCTATTTACAAGTGAATAACAATAATGTATCTTTTTTTCACTTTAGCTTCTTTCTTATTTAATTAAAATATGAATGAAAATTGAGTACTCATAGGGGGTCTTTTTTCACTTTAGCTTTATATCTTAAGTGTCTCATTGTTTAAAGCTATATATATTGCTCATATAGTTAATATTATTTAAATATTAAGATGAAGATGATAACACTTGGAACAAGGAGTAGATCATCAGGTATTTCCTCTCGTCACATAAGCGACTCTAGTATCCTTGCTACAACAACAACTCTTGTATGTTGAATGTTGAAATCTGGTACTATTATTAAAAAAATATTTGTTATTCTTGTTAAATAAACAAATTTGTGGTAGCAGACCAATCTATATTTCATTGTATATGTGTAGTGAAGAAAACATAAGAGTTGTTGTATGTGCTGGGGCATGACACTGGGAGGGGGAGGAGATAAGTTTTGGCACAAGCAAGGGAAGAGAGGGTAAAAATTCTAAAACAAAGGGTCTTTTATTCTGCCATCTTATTTCTTGCGCTCTTTGGCCTTATATAACCATAGGTTGCAATTTAAATCTGATTTGGACTCTTCAACCTCTAAAAATATCTACCTCTAGGAAAATATCTTCTAGAGACAAAAACCAATTTGAAACCTCCTACTTCAGCATGTAAGGCTGCAACCAACCTAAGCTGTTTTTTTTTGTTTTAAGTAGACGACGCGACCGACTCCAGCTGTTCCCCCACTAGGAGCATGTCCCTCTTGTACAAACTAACTCGGTCCAAACCCAACACACCTGCATGGGTGCAAGGAGAAGGTCACCCAACATTCTACTCCTTATATTGACATTTGCACACATAAATGATATCGATGCATCCTCACATCTACAGGAACTTCTACCTTTCGAGTGTCTTGTTTAAGATGTATGTGAGGTGATCTTGAGTGAAAAAATGTTCAAATGGGTGTTGTGTTAGTGGTAAGCATGATGGTAGATCTATGGCACTAAGAGATCAGATTCTTGTATCAATGTATCTATACCACCTTTAGACGTTTGTTGAGGATATGATGCAAAAGTCAACACAAAGAATTGTTTGTATAGAATTTAGACGATTCAACAGGGTGAGAAACGATGACAACATTGCCTTGTGTTTCTAAAAACTACCTTATTGGCTACAAATGATAATTGAAGTATGTGGTTCGTGTTTTTCTCAAGCACATGGTGGTGACCTACTCTTCGGATTGATTATTATTATGGTGTTTGCAATTCTTGATATTACCATTTAGTTTATTTTTTTAAGCCTTGTACATCATAGGTTGTAGAAGTGTACATTGTATTTGTATGAAAGTTGGATCATGTCGATGTAACTGAAAATTCTTCATAATAAAATAACTAATGTTTCACAAATGTCGAGTTGGATACGAGCAGATGAGAAGAGAATATTATCTGAATTTATGTTCCTGTCATCTCTAAGACAAGCTAGCTAACGAAAACAGGTAGCATATGTCTTCCCAAACAAGCATGCAAAAATTTTAGTGAAATAAGACGAGAACGCATCAGCAACAACTGGCTAATGACGGCGCGACTCAACTAAACAAAACCACGAGGAAGGATGATCAAGCATATATGGATGCATAGATCGAACCCTTCTCCACGCATACACATATATGGATGTGTGTGGTACGAGACACAATGGGAAATGTTTTGCATGTTGTGGTACAGAGGTTAGCATCAGAGTTCTAACATATTTCAGGAACGAACAAACTCCACCTACAATAAGACATGTCATCCTATGTCACGTCAGATTCGTCGCCACATGATGGAGGATTATGTATGGGGATGTTTGGATTGCTACTATGCCCCGCACCTTGCCTCTCGGCGAATCATATCGATCTCGTCGTCGTGGTACAGAGTGCTAACTATACATTGTCCTCTGCGTTGCCGCCGGAAACTCAACACAATAGCGATGGCTGACGGCGGCGGCGGTGCCGATGCGTCACAGTTCGGCTGCTCGTCCGCCACTACGAGGTGGCGATGTGACACGTTAACTGGGCCAAAAATCGGACTTATATGTATATAGCCCTTCTGCTTGGGAGTTTGGCTTCATGATTCGTTTCCCTTGTCTACAATATAACACACAGAATGCATTTTGGGTACCGCCGATACAAATATAGACGTACTAAGCTACTTGATATGTCACTCATTCGAAAAAAACATTGCAAAAAAAAAATGAATGACCTTTTCCGTCAAAAGCACCAGGACCATTCCTTGGTTTTCCAAAAAAAAAATATGAATCTGTAGTAGGAGCTTTACACAGATTAGGAGTCTGTACTCTGTATCTACCGGGCTACGTATTATATATCGGGTTGTCTATATTTCACGTGACTGAAATTTAAGAAAGTTTCATGCACCAAGTAATTAACAGCTAATTAGTACTATTAACCACTAATTTTTGTAATTAATTATTAACCATTAATTCTATAGGTTAATCAATCACAAAACTATTTGTTTATTATTTTACAATTAACATAATCCTTACAAATTACGGATTAACCATTAACAAAGTAAAAATGTTAATCACCTTCCAACCTCTGATCTGCTTGCGCCCGCGTGCAACCAAACGTCGCCTGATATGTGTAAGTGCTCTCAGGCACCTGCAATTTAGCATTCCCGATTATATATATTCGTAAACGGAGCCGCCGCCACGTCCACGGCCGCACCCGCGCCGCCGCCGCCTTCCTTGTCGAGTCTGACCATGGCGACACCGTCGGACTACGATCTCCTATTCCGTTTGCTGGAAGAAGCCCGCCGAGACCAGGCCGAGGCCGAGGCCGCCTGCAGGCTACCGCCGTCGCCCGCAGTGCCGGAACTGCCGCCTAAGCCGCGCGGCCGCGCGATCCCCATCTGGGTATCCGTGATCAGGGTAAGTACCTAATGAACACTTTTTTTCTTTTGCGATTTACCTAATGCATCATCACTTGGTGAGCGGCGTGGCTCGATGAACGAACCGATTGATCTTTAGTCTCTTCACGCTGTTATTTGCATGCATGCAATGCAATGCAGGGGTTCTCCATCGCCGTGTGCCTGCTGATCCTGACCTTCTTGGCCGCGCCGCTGGCTCTGCATTGCGAGAACAGGGAAGAGGCGTTCATCTGCGTCTTCCTCGTCCTCATGTCCTTCTCGTTCCCGTTCATGGCTTACGGGGGGACCTGGGACCTGTCCGACGAAACTGCTCAAGGAACCTCGTCGTCGTCCAACCTGCAGCAGCGACGGTCAAGACGACGAGCCGCGCCCGTACTCGTCACGGCCGGAAACTCGACGACCATAGCGGTGGCGGCGGCTCACGGCGGCGTCACGTGTGTTGGCACATCAATACTATGTTGATAATAAGAAGATCTATTCATTTTGGCGTCGACAAATTAATTGTTGGGGACAGAGAGAGTTCTATGATATTTGGTCTGTTATTCTCTGAAACAATAGCTAATGCATGTCACAAACACAAACGCCCCGATAACCGCCACGCTAATGATAGTGCTCACCTACGGCCCAACGAGCCCCCAGCACGAACAATTAGCTGCGTGCATCTAAGGTCATCCTCATCCTCGTGCGATGCCGACCCTGGACAAGAGGCAGAGGCTGCTCGCGTGGAGCGGCGAGAGGGCATTAATGGATAGAGAGAGAAGCGGGAGAGGAGACGAACGGAGACGGCGGCGCGGAGCAGTTGGTTCAGGCGGTGGAGATCGAGAAGAAAGGAATCACAGCACCCTAGGATGGAGTTAGTTACGATTGCGGTTACAAAGTTTGAACGGCCACGTAGAACTCACAACAACTCGGTCATTTTTAATTAAGTACCCCCGTTCAAAATAATTAAAACAGATGGAGTGTATATGGGGGTAAGTATGGTTTCAAGTATCAAACGGCTTTTAGCTAGCCGTAAGTACAGTACTCCTCTGTTTTGAGATAAATGAAATTTAGAATGACTAATTCAGCTTAAATTGATAAATGAAATTTAGAATGACTAATTCAGTTTAAATTGATAAATGAAATTTAGAATGACTAATTCAGTTTAAATTGAACTAAATATTTTTTTGTCTTAAACGTTGTTTTTTCGTGACAGAAGGAGTAGTATCAGATATCAAAAGTTATGACTAACACAAATGGAATAAACAAAGCAACAAAGACAGGTTCTCATAGTTCAGGTCCCTATGTTTTTGTGCACGTTATATTGATTGCTACTTAATTTCTCTTTGCTCAAAATTTGAACGTGTTCTAAAATTGGGCAACCTGATTTTGAATTGCAACCTCAATGGCTAGCCAACATTCTAGCGCTTTTTTCACTCTGTTTTTATATTACAATGAACAGTGTAAAACATTTAATTTAAATTTAAACTAAATAAATTTTTGTGGTGACTACGATTTGAAAACGGAGAAAATACTTTAACAATTGATGGTGTGCTAAAATCTACGTCGTGTAAAAAGAGAAACCGGGTGAGAAGAAATTTTGGTCGGATCCGCTCACGATAGGTTCCTTGGTACGTTAACGAATCTTTATGTAGTGGTGGATTAGTATCAATCACTTACAGAGATTATAAGAACTAACTACTCCCTCACGATCGTTTTATTTGACGTTAGAACACATTTCCCTAGTTGTTTTTTAGTTGGGTTCATTGTTGGAAACGACAATTAAAAAATCGGGAGGTAGTATTATATACAGTATGCAGACAGCATTAAGTCTAGATACTCGTGTATTAAATTTTTATCTATCTCTTTATTTTTATTTGTTAAATTATACTGTATAGGTGGCTCCATAGGCCAAGCCAATCGGGCTGGCCCGAAGTGAGTGTGGTAAAAATTGCTTGGCATGAGCAGACGTCAGAAAAAAAAACCGTGCTTGGATCGGCTAGAAGCCCAAAAAAACCGTGCTTGGATCGGCTAGAAGCCCAATGCAAGACATGATCGGGCTTGACTTCAAGCTCATCGAGCTAGCATTGCACCGCCTGTTTATAATCAGGCTTGCTGATCCAATGGTATGGCCTAATTAGCCTGTGGAAGGCCAGCCTGGCACGACTCGTATAAGTCTTTATAGTATATGTTTTCACTATTTTTAATGTATTTTTAAAACTGCTCGCCTCGGCGCGCAAGGAGCTCGCGCGCTACGCGAGGAGGCCGTGAACACGTCCTTTGTTGTACCCGCACACGAGCCGCAGGAGGTGCCAACCATCAGGCCCGGGCGGAGGGGCTTGCGGCCAGTGCCCCCGCATAGGGCTCCCATTTGCTAGGGGCCCCTTCTATAGTTTATATGTCCAGTCTATCTCTATCGATCCATTCATCAAAGCTATCCACACTGCCTACGCATCGGGCGTAGACCAGGCGGAATTGCTGCATGGGCAATCATTTCACTCGGGTCCGCATGGGTCAGGCACCATGCTGCTTACTGCTGCCCAGGCACAGCCCAGTGGCCGCCGGATCCAAGACACGCGACCCTCCGAGTCTGGAGTCCTGGAAACAAAACGATGCAGTCCTTTTAAAAAATGACGCATTATGACTTCTTGCGGCCTTGCCTGTCGCTCTGCCGGCCTTTAGGATCGCAAACTACTCGCCTATCGCTCTCTGCCAAAGCGCCAAGTCGCCTAGAGGAGACGCGAGACGCTGCAAAGTTGATCAGATCGCCGAGTTTATTGTACAGTTATTTTCTTTATTATTTTATAAACAACAAGTAAAGCATAACAGAGATTTTAATCTATTATTTTTTACAATTACACAAAAAAAACTTACTGATTTAGTCATAATATCACTTGAGAGGAGTTTCTGGAGAAGGTTAAATATTAGCATATAATTGATGATTTCATTTCAAACAATACTAAAAGAATGAGTCTATTTGAATAAACATTATGCATAAAGAGGCAAAAATTGAATAATATTTATGTTCCTTGATATTGTTATGTAAAATGTTATTATAATATATAAATTTACGATACTATTTTTCTATAAAACTATGAACAATTTCAATATTTCGTACGGGGCCTCAAATTTTGCCGGCTCGGCCCTGCCGACCATGCATGAATTGGAAGACAGAGTGCAGGCCGTGATTGATCAAATGATATGGCGCTCTTTGGCCGCGACTCGGTCACGGTGGTGAAGGACCTGGCGCCCGACGTGCCTGTGAGCAGCACCGATGTCACGGTGGCGTTCCCGGGACCGACTCAGTATGCGGCGCACATCCTCACGCAGCAGCAGCGGTCACAGGCGCCAACAACAGCCGACGCCGGGGGTCACCGACTTCGCGACACCACTTTGCGAGAAGTTGGTGAAGAACTTGACGTCTGACGTGCCTGGGAGCAGCACCGGCGTCACGGTGGCGTTCCTGGGGCAAGCTCAGTCTGCGACAGACACCCTCATGCAGCAGCCGCCGTCACAGGCACCAACAGCACCCGCCGCTGCTGCCGCCGGCGTTCAGGATCCAGGCCTCCCGGAGGGGAAAGAAGCAGGCAATGAGCCTTCTCAAGGTATCATGTCTCCTTCGTCTTCGCTTTTACAGTATCTACTCAGATTACGCCTGTCATATTGTCTCGTGACATTGCTGACTTCCTGTTCTACGACTAATCAAAGCATGAAAATAATTATGTATAGTCCCGATTATCTCAAGAAATATTTATCAATCCGGCTTTTAGATGGTGGTAAAGGAAAACCTTGCTGTTTTTTTATGTTAACTTTACCACTCTGATCATTAATTCATTAAATTTTTGTGAATGAATGCAACTTGTTTGCCGGTGCAAATAAAAAAAAACAAGTACATGTTTCTCGAACTGTTCTGAATTACTTATCTGAATTTGAATATTCGCAAGAGATAGGCTGTTCTCTGAAATTGATGTGGTTAACCTAGTTTATATCCCTCTGACTTTCTATATATGACTTTGGTTTGTCCATTTTTGAACTAACCAACGTTATACTCTATCTGTTTCTTTTATTTGTCATCGGCTTGTTCATTTTTAAACTAAACTTGTGACAAATAAAAAAAAACAAAGTGAGTATTTAGAAACTTCAGATGGACATAGGAAGTTGTCTGGCTGGTAGTCTGTGCTTTGTTCATAACGCAGAAACTTCACAACCGAAATCATCAATCGTACATGTAGACTGGGATTAAGGGAGATCATATTATCACAAAGTTCCCTTTGAATTAGAGTATGATGTTGTGGCTCCATGAAATGGCTTTCTTAGCGTCGGTGTGTGAAATAAATCAGGTTCTTCTCTATAGCAGTTTGGTGTTATAATATAATGTCCAAACACACATCATTGGCTCATGTTTATGAACTGTGGTTTTTGCATCAAGCATCATGTGACATATGCAATTCTTGAACCCGATTTATTTTACACACACTGACACCATTCTCCTGTTTCCTCATCAGGATTTTCATGAGTTGTCTTTTTGTCTTAAAAAAAAATGCTAGACTCATGGATCAGTTGAAAGATGCAAGGTCTGTGCAGAAGGGGGTGGCAAGCATGATCGGAAACAAATAACAGAAGGCGAAATAAGGAACTAGTACCAAAACTTGCTTGCTTTGTCTGAATCTTTCAGTACCATACTAGCTACATATATGTCGGTTTACTTTGTGCGTTTGTTAGCAACGTCTATCACCAGACATATATGTTGGTCTTTTTTGCCGTAGGTTTTTTACTAGTGGAAACTCTTATGTCACTCCGTGTTCCAAGGTATTGAAGCATTTTGGTCCAATGATCTATGGTGTCTGTTTGAATCTCCCTGTGAGATGCACCAATTGCATACTTGTCAGTGGTTTTGATCCGGCAGATCTTCCGACACTATTAAAGTGTTAGAGGAGTCTGAGGTTCGGTGTGGGCGCGCGGAGACTCAAGAAGGCGAATTGTAAATGACACAGCAGACACGGGAATTTACGTGGTTCGGGCCGCCTGAGCGTAATACCCTACTCCACGTGGTGTGTTGAAGTTGTATTGGATGTATGCCTAGAGCGTCTAGAGCGTCTAGAGCGTCTGTAGAACGTGTGTGTAGACATACATCCAATACAACTTCAACACACCCTGTGGAGTAGGGTATTACGCTCAGGCGGCCCGAACCACATAAATCTCTGTGTCTCCTGTGTCATTTACAATTCGCCTTCTTAAATCTCCGCGCGCCCACACCGAACCTCAAACTCCTCTAACACTTTAGTAGTGTCGGGAGATCTGCCGGATCAAAACCACTGACAGTTGGCGCGCCAGGAAGGGGGCGCCCTGAGATTTCAAGAATGGTGAACTCAGCCGCTGGATCATCCAATGGTCAACCCGCTGTTCAAGCTGTTGGGGGTAACTCCTCCAATATGCAGCCACCAGCAGGAACCACGGCTCCAGCAGGGGTCACACTCCCACCACCGCCGCCTCCACCAGTAAATCAAACTGGACAACGCGATGGTGCACAGGCGTCAATCACTGCGTCGGCAAATCTCAACAACCCGGAACACGCGCTTCATGCAGCACGTGCTCTTCTTCAGCACCCACCACCTCCGGACGCATCCCGGGATGCAATGGAGCAGTGGAGGGTCGATGTGGAACATTTGGTTGCAGCAGCAGCCGACCACATCAACAACCAGGGTCCTCCTCCTCCAGGACGGGCCCCATCGCAGCGGCGGACCTTGTCTGGCAGACTTGGTCCGCACGTTTCCAACAACAGGAGATGTGCTGCATCACAATTGGTGACGTCGTTGCCCTCCGGGGCACGACGCACTCACACAGTATCAAGGCTTTCAACTCATGACCTCCGGGCGGAACTTGATCGCCGATATCGCCAACAAGACGGCCGAGTCCGTATTGAGCATGCTCGTGAAAGACGAGAAGCTCAAGACATTCCTGCTCCTGAAGGAGTATGAGGAGGTTGTTCAACCCTGGCCATGCATCTGCGTATGGTCAGGTGGCCACAGAAGTTCTGGCCTCACCTGCCGGAGAAGTTCGACGGGACTGTTAATCCTGTCGAATTTCTTCAGATTTACTCCACTGCTATCTTGGCAGCTGGAGGAAATGAGGCCATAATGACCAATTATTTCCCAGTGGCTTTAACTGGGACCGCCAGGTCCTGGTTTATGAGCCTTCCACCCAACCCCATCAGCAGTTGGGAGGAGTTGTGCCAGCAGTTCACTGCCAACTTCGGGAGTTCTTACACCCGACCAGGCACCAAACTGGACCTTTTTGCAGTTGTGCAAAAAGGAGGAGAATCCCTGCGATCATTCATCCTGAGGTTCTCTCAGGTACGAAACACTATCCCTTCTATCTCTAGCGCCTCTGTCATCGTGGCATTTAGACAGGGAGTGCAGGATAAGAAGATGCTGGAGAAACTGGCAATCAAGGAGATTACCAGTGTCACGGAACTCTTCAGCTTGGCTGACAAATGTGCCATAGCTGCGGAGGGCCGTGAGATGCACTCTAAACCAACTCCGGAGGGTCACAAGAAATCCTCCAAAGAAGAAGCCGCTACCTCCGGGAACGACAAGAAGAAGAAAAAGACCAACGGCAAGAAGAAGTTGTCGGCCGGTGCATCCAATGCTACAGCTGCTGCAGCTCCGGGTGCCGGGGGCCACGCCCCGAGAAGCGACCTCGACCGTCTTCTGAAGACGGTGGCAAACCCAAGGTGTGGTGTCCAATTCACAAAACGGACAACCACAATTTCGAAGACTGTCGGGAGGTCCAAAACCATGCCGAGCGCTACAACAAGTGCCGGGAAGAAGCTCCTTTCCGACAGAGGGAAGGAAAACAAAAAGTTGACGAAGCTCTGGCTGAAGAGGAGTTAGGTTTTCAGGATCCCAAAAAGGTCCTGAAGGCCGTCTACACCTCCGTCGACGACGATTCCGACGTCTCTGACAACGAGCGTCGGAAGACCATGAACACCATTTTTGGTGGATCATGGGACATCACCTCCCGCTGCGTCATCAAGACTATGCGTCGGGATATGGCTGTTGTAGCTCCTACAGCTAGGGCGGAGCCTCATCGGAAGTGGATTGACACAGCCATCACTTTTGATGCTTCAGACAGCCCTCGAAGCATGGTTGGATCAGGTCAGCTACCTTTGATGGTATCTCCAACCATCAACAACATCCAGCTCCACCATGTTATGATAGACGGCGGATCGGGGCCCAATCTCATAAGCTTCGAAGCTTTTACCAAGCTTCAGCTCCGGCCTTCGGATCTCCACCCCTCCCGACCTTTCTTCGGAGTAGGTCCGGGAGCCATTACCCCACTCGGAGCTATTACCCTCCCCATTACCTTCGGGACCCGGGAGAATTATCACACCGGGAAGTTGGTCTTTGATGTTGCTCAGATCAACTTACCCTTCAATGCCATCTTGGGTAGGCCTGCCTTGTACAAATTCATGGCAGCTGCTCATTATGGTTACATGGTGTTAAAGATGCCAACACCAGTAGGCGTTTTCCGGATCTGCGGAGATCATACTGCCGGAGTAACTGCTCTGGAAGAACTCCATGCACTCATCACGGCGCAAGAGGAGGACTCCAGGCAGGAGCAAGCTCCAAAACCCCCGAGCATTCGTCAGTGAGGCTCGACTTCTGCAACTCGTGTGCAGCCAAGCGGCGACACCGACATTCCCGTCAAAGTCGTCCAAATTGGTTCCGATGCCGCTCAGACCACCCGTATATCGGGGGGATTGAACGACAAATAGGAACTCGCGCTCATCACTTTCCTCCGGGCTAATGTCGACGTGTTTGCCTGGCAACCGTCACAAATGCATGGGATCCCCAGGGAAGTGATTGAGCACAATCTGAAGATCTACCCCGATGCCCGGCCTGTGCATCAGAAGCCTCGGAAGCAATCCGTAGAGCGACAGAACTTCATTCGACAAGAAGTAAAGAAGTTGCTCGAAGCTGGATTCATCCGAGAAGTCTTCCATCCAAAATGGCTGGCAAACCCAGTCGTTGTGCCCAAGGCCGGTGGGAAGCTTTGGATGTGTATCGACTACACCACACTAAATAAGGCATGTCCAAAAGATCCATTCCCACTACCTAGAATAGATCAGATAGTGGATTCCGCCTCCGGGTGTGAATTATTGTGTTTCCTAGACGCATAATCTGGGTATCATCAAATCAGAATGTCTAGGGAAGATGAAGAGCATACCTCTTTCATCACAGTAGATGGATTGTACTGTTATACAACCATGCCATTTGGTCTCAAAAATGCAGCTTCAACCTTTGTACGAGCTATGTACAAAACCTTTGAAGAACTCATTAGAGACATAGTGGAAGTGTACGTCGATGGCATCGTTGTCAAGGTCAAGAACAAGGAGTCACTCCTTGACACCTTGCAGGTTGTCTTCGACAAGCTGCGGGTCACCCGCACAAAGCTAAACCCAGACAAGTGTGTCTTCGGGGTTAGCTCCGGAAAACTTCTTGGTTTCCTGATAAGTCACCGGGGTATAGAAGCTAATCTGGCGAAAATCAAAGCCATTGAAGACATGCGGCCACCAACCCGCATCAAAGATGTCCAAAAGCTAACTGGATGTCTAGCAGCCCTCAGCCGGTTCATTTCAAGACTGGCAGAACGGGCACTCCCCTTCTTCAAGTTATTGAGGAAGTTCGGACCATTCCAATGGTCTGAAGGAGCAGAAAAGGCATTCCAGGAGCTGAAACAGTTCCTCACCACCCTGCCAATTCTGGTAGCTCCGAACCCTAGTGAGCCTTTGCTGCTTTACATTTCAGCCACTGATAAAGTTGTCAGTATGGTCCTGGTCGCGGAGAGACCAGAACTACCACATACTCAGGAATCCAGACCCCTTCGGGAGGGTCCGGAAGATCCTGAAAGCAAGTCTGGTTCCCAGCTCCCAGACTTGAATCCACAAGAAGTCACTTCGGAAGACCCAGAACCCTCCGGGAGGGTCCAGGTCGCTTCTGAAGAAGCTCCGGGTTCCTCCATCCAGGACCCGGAGGTCCCCGAAGAAAATCCGGATCCCTCCGGGAGGATCCGGGTCAGTGAGGAGGAAGCTTCGGGCCCCTCCGAGAGGGTCCGGACCATTCAGCGCCCTGTGTATTTCATCAGCGAAGTACTACATGATGCCCAGACTCGATACCTAGAGGTGCATAAGCTGCTCTATGCAGTTCTTATTGCCTCCAGGAAGCTTCGCCATTACTTCCAAGCTCACAAAGTCTCAGTGGTGACCTCCTACCCACTTCGAGCAATCTTGCATAATCCCAACTCAACTGGGAATATTGCAAAGTGGGCAACGGAATTGGCCGAATTCGATCTCGAATTCATTTCAAGGCAAGCAATCAAGAGTCAAGCATTGGCAGATTTCGTGGCGGAATGGACTCCCTCTCCATCAAACCCTGGGGGCCCCAGCGAGCAGAAGCCGGAACACAAGGCTCCGGTCTTCACCAAGCCTCACTGGACCATCTACTTCGACGGCTCCATGCAAAAGCAGGGGGCCAGAGCTGGAATCCTTCTCCTCGCACCAACCGAAGAGAAGGTAAAATACATGGTACACCTTGACTTCAAGGCGACCAACAACATGGCAGAATATGAAGCACTCATTTACGGACTAAGGGTGGCACTGTCATACGGTGTCAAGCAACTGCTGGTCAAGGGAGATTCACAACTCATTATTAAGCAAGTGAAGGGTGAATGCTCCTGCAACAATCTCCAGCTAGCTGCTTACCTCCTTGAAGTCCAGAGGCTTCAGAAGGACTTCGAAGTCCTAGATCTCCACCATGTCCAGCATGCCCACAACGCTGAAGCCGACGAACTCTCGACGAAAGCGTCAACCGGAGCTCCGGCTCCTGACGGAACTTTTGTTCGGAGATTTTCAAAACCCACAGCTCAGCCTGCCTAACTGAGCGAAGGGGGCGAGATCAGCATCCCGAAGCTGACGGTCCCGATGGCCCTGTTACAATGGCAGTCATCAAGGGTCGTAGGTGCTGCCAGAAGCTCCGAGCAACCCAGCACGCAAGACTCAAATGCTCAAGCTAGTTCCGATGCATGGATCTCGGAGATCCGGGGCTACTTGAAAGACAACATCCTTCCTGACGATGATGTATCCGCTGACCGGGTAGTCAGATTGGCTAAAAGATACACGTTGGTAGAAGGGGATCTCTACCGGCGCGGTGCCAATGGCATCCTAATGCGATGCATCACAAGGGAAGAAGGCTGCGAGCTCCTCACAGAAATCCATGGAGGCGAGTGTGGGAACCACGCGTCTTCCCGCACGCTGGTTGGTAAAGCCTTTCGGCATGGCTTCTATTGGCCTACAGCACTCCAGGATGTAACTGAGCTGGTGAAGAAATGTGAAGCATGTCAATTTCATGCAAAGCAAATTCACACACCGGCTCAACCCCTACAAATGATACCTCCTATATGGCCCTTCGCTGTGTGGGGGATGGACATCTTGGGACCTTTCCCAAGAGTTGTCGGAGGTTACAAGTTCCTTTATGTTGCCATTGACAAGTTCACCAAGTGGCTAGAAGCAACTCCAGTTGTGACAATCAACAAGCAATCAGCTATCAACTTTTTGCAGTCCATTGTATGCAGATTTGGAGTCCCAAACAAAATCATCACTGATAATGGGACCCAATTCACAAGCTCTGCATTTCAAGGATATTGCGAAGACCTCGGCATTCAAGTTTGCTACGCCTCCGTAGCACACCCAGCAAGCAATGGCCAAGCCGAGAGAGCAAATGTTGAAATCCTTAAAGGACTCAAAACGCGCACCTATGAGCGCTTGAAAAAACATGGAGCCAACTGGATTGAAGAACTTCCGCCCACTTTATAGGCCAACAGGACATCTCCAAACCGGTCAACTGGAGAGACACCCTTCTTCCTGGTGTATGGAGCTGAAACAATCCTTCCTCCGGAAATCACCTTGGGTTCACTCCGGGTCCAGACCTTCGACGAAGCCATGTAGGACCAGCTCCGGCGTGAAGACCTAGACCTCCTTGAGGAGGGAAGGTGCCAAGCAGCTGTTCGGAATGCCCGGTATCGTCAAGCCCTACGGCGCTATCATCAGCGGCATGTACACAACCGACAGCTCGAGGAAGGCGATCTGGTGCTACGGAGAATACAATCCAGAGAAGGGTTAAACAAACTCTCCCCCAGCTGGGAGGGACTCTTCCGAGTGATTAAAGTATTCCGTCCCGGAAGCGTTCGCTTGGCTACCAAGGATGGGACACCTCTCCCAAATCCTTGGAACATCGAGCACCTCCGTAAGTTCTACACTTAATATCACGGAGGTGAGTCTGTAGTAACTTGAGGTGTATGTTATAGAGTCATTGTACAGAGTCGGGTAGTTCCTCCGGGAGAACAGCCGGACCTTCCCCGGAAGGTCCGCAAAGTTCATGCAACACTTGTCACAGTCCCAGAACTAAAAGTGTGGCTAGCTACCCTGGGTCAAATGAGAAATTAAACACGCTTAGCCTGGTTCCGTACCCTAAGAGTGTACTTGTTTCCCCTGTACCCCGGACCTATAATGAAAGACATCTTCAGGTGAAACAGACTCCACGTGCATTTATTTTGTACAGGCTCAACATTCTTTTTTATTTTTCTCTTTCTTGTCTATAACAAGGACGTGCAATTCTTAAGAAATTTTAGTTCGACCAGTTCATATACAATTCGAGTTGTATTGTCGATTATTTTGGATTCAAATATTGTTCGTGGCCCATTCGCCTGAATGCCGCCAAGCCAACCTAGGGCCGGAGTGTGCTATCGACTTAGCCTGGTCAAGCACCCTAAGTACGCCACTCTACCTACAAACCGGCATGCGGAAGTAAGGCGGGTCCAAGTACAATTGAATCTGGAAGAAAAGACAACGCATTCGGTTGTATTCAGAATAGCGTTTGACCTAAAATTTTCTTGAGAATCGTAAGTCGCGGCGAAGTTATGGACAAGAAATGAATTTTACTATTTTTCTTGGCTTCAGTGTGCAGGAAAAATAAAATCCACGTTGATGGAGAAAAACCGGAGCTAACGAAGCTCCGACTCCCCTAGATGGCTTGTAATTGATGTTAAGCATTGAAAACGAGCTTCACCGGAGCAACCAAGCTCCGATAAAGCTAGGGGGGCCAACCGTCGACGTAAAATAAAAGATGGTGAGAACACCCCACAAGTGGAGTCTGCTGCCGACAAGCTACGCGTTGGCAAAGGTCACTGCCAGAGCTACTAAGCTCCGACACCCCGGAGGGCTAACTATTGATGCTCTACGCGTTGATAGGAACTATTGCTGGAGCTACTAAGCTCCGACGGTAGTCAATTTGACCTCAGGGGGCCTTCACTATCGAAGACTTTGGACCTACACTCTACAAGTTCGGAGCAAATGAGTCTTCAACGAATCACAATATCCACTTGAAAGTGCATCTAGGTTCCCCGTGGGTTTTGGATGATTGATGACGACAATTAAGTCGCTAATGAGCTCAAGTGATCTTAGCACAGGTGTGGACTCGATCGGAGACGCAAACCCTCAAAAAGGAAAAGGAAGGAAACGGAGTCAACTCGAAGCGTGGAAACTAGGGTTTCTAGCGTGTTGAGTTAGACTAGCCGTAGAAATAGGAGGGTGCATGTGTAAAGTGCATTGAGATCAAGTTTGGGAGCTCAAAGTGGTTTAGAGGTCAAACCTATGAAAGAAATGAGTGAATGAGTGGTCTGGCCGTAGGGCCGGACTAGTCCGTGCAGGAGGCCGGACTAGTCCGTCCCTGGCCGGCCAAGTCCGTTGTCAGCCGGACCAGAAGGGTCTGACTCAGATCGGACTAGTCCGTTAATGGCCGGACTAGTCCGGGTAGCAGTGAGTGGGTTTTGGGGACTAAGTCTCAAAACCACGGACTTGTCCGTTTTGGACCGGACCAAGAGGTCCTGAGTGAGAACGGACTAGTCCGCCCGTGGGGCCGGACTAGTCCGGGTTGGCTAGGAAAAGGTGCTTCTGTGGCTAAGTGTGGGAGGACCGGACTAGTCCGCCCTAGGGGCCGGACTAGTCCGTGGTCCTCAGACTAGTCCGTTTTCACACGGAGCAGAAGGCTCTGTGTGAGATCGGACTAGTCCGGTGTTGACCGGACTAGTCCGTTCTGGAAGTGACCGTTTGAATTTGAAGTTTGGCGGGTAGCGTGACGATAGTGTGTCAGCTGTCGGGACCTGACAAAGGGGTCAGTGGTCCCCTAGGCCGGACTAGTCCGGGCCAGTGGCCGGACTAGTCCGCCCTTTTGCTGAAGTCAGCAGATTGGGCTTGGGACCCCTATAAAAAGGGGACCCCCGGCCTCATTTCGAATACCTTTGGAAAAACTCAAACCCTAGCACCGCCACAGCCAACTTGGAGCACTCCTAAGCCTCCTTCTTGCCTACTTTCCCTCTAAAACTAATTCTTGAGTGGATTAGGGTTTAGTGAGGTGGAGAAGAGGAAGAACATCGCGCTTGTGCTCCCGGTTTGATCTCTTGCACTCGTTGAGTCTTTGTGGGCTGTGTATTGAGTTTGTGTTATTGTGTTGATCGCCTTTGTGGTGTGGGAGCCTCAGTTTGTGAGAAGCCCCAACGAACTTTGTAATCACCGTTGTGATTAGTGGAGAACCAAGTTAGGCCCGTGCGGTAAACTTGGTGAGGGAAGGGTTGTTGGACCCGGTCCTTTGTGGACTCCTCAACGGGGACGTAGATTCCTTGTGTGGAATCGAACCTCGGGATAAAATCCTTGCCCCCTTGTGTTCTTCGCATTCATTCTATTGATTACTTTGTTCTAGGGTTGGTAGTCTCGTTTCATACTCCGCATTGCTACAAACTTGTGGAAACTTGACTTGCTCTTGTGTAGGTTGTTGCTCAACTTGACTTAAACATATACTCACTTGTAGCAACGAGAAAATTCCCTAAAACTTGCTAGAAACAATTTTTTAGGGTTATTCACGCAGGCTGACCGGACTAGTCCGCCCCCTGTAATTTAATCTCGTTTTATTGAGTCATTTGCAGGTCAATTAGCCTATTCACCCCCCCCCCCCCCCTCTAGGCAACTTTCACCACTTGGTACATGTTCACAATCAAATTGTGTACATCTACCAGGGGGCCAAGTGAAGACAAAAGTGTTGAAGACAAAAAGTGAAATTCACAAAAACTTGGGGATTTCATTCATCTGGAGACAAGGGATTACAAAATTGAGGAAGAAGAAGAGAGAATACAAGTGGGAACTACAGAGATGGTCTTAGACCCTATGGAAGAATGGGCGACCCTCTGGGCAACCTCCGACACGTTGGCTCGGGCAGCTTCACCTTCTCCTTCAATGGGACCTTCAAGCACCGGGTCCAGAGGAAATTGGGGATTCCGACTGGTGTAGCACGTTAGCACATACTCTGCGATGTTCTTCACCAAGGATTGCCCCTCAACCTCCAATTGGTCCGCGATGATGTCGCCCACCTTGGAGAGTTTGCTACCTGCCGAGCTCAATGCCTGCAACGCCAGGTCCGGCTCCGGATCATCCGGGTGCACGGGACTGAAGCCCATCGGTGTCAGCGCATCGTTGGCCTTGCCCAGGAACTCCCAAATCTGTAGGGAGTCTGCAGTCCTCAAGCCCTTCAATTCTTCCAAGGATCTTCTGGCCGCCACCAGTTCAGAATTCTCACGAGCGAGGCGCTCAACTTCTTTGGCGTTTTGCTGAATCTTCTCAGCAACTCGCTTCTCGAGTTTTCTGAGCTCCTCCTCCCGGAGGTGGATCTTGTTCCGGCGGTCAACCAAGTCCTTCTCCCTGCCCCTCACTTTCTTCTCCCTGGCAACAAGGGCACACTCTTGCTCGTAGAGTTCCTGCCCTTGCACCCAGGCCTTCTCCTCCTCCTCAATGCAGCGCTCTTCCAATTTCTTGGCGCGCTCTTCGAGGCCCTTGTCGGCCAGAGCCACCTTTTCGGTGAGCTCCTCCTCCCTCCTCAAGACATCATCCCGCAACTCTAGGAGTTTCTGCTCTTCATCTTCGAGCCGTTTCTCCCTCTCCTCAAGTGCCTCCCGACGCTTGATGAGAGTAGTGTTAATGGCCTCAAGCCTTTCTTGGCGTTCATCAGTCGCACTGTTAGCTGCTTTGGTCTGCTCATAAATCTCTCAGGATTGAGCATCGAGGGCACGAGTCATACTCTCCCTGTCATCCAATAATTTGCCCCAGTATTCCAGGCGGACCTTCTCCCGCTTGATCCACTCTTTGTCATCTGCTAGCCTCGACTGCGCCAGCTTGGTCTCGAAGTAGAGCCGGTTACGCCACCACCTAAGGGTTTGGCGCTCCTCTTCAAGAGCCTTGCTGTCGTGGAAGAAGGCCAGTTGAACTTGACGCAGACTGGAACAGGCATTGTCAATAGACAATGACAACGGGATAGGTTCCGGACCTGCTGGGGTCTCCTCCGCTGGTTCCAGCGGGTTTTCAGATACAAAAATTGGGTCCCACTCCACAAGAGTGGTCCCCTGGGTCTCCATTGCACTAGGGTCGTCCTCCGGGATGGCCTCAGTCGCCATTGAGGAAGGTCCAGCTGATGAAGCTCCAACCTCCGGAAGTGGTTCCGAAGGCCCCGTCGCCAGGTCTTCATCTGCCCTCTCAGGCAGGGGGCCAGCAACCTCTTCTGAGCACTCCGGCTCAGCTGCGGGAACCTCCGGCGTCGCCATCCCCGGAGCAGGGGTTGCTTCTGGCTCCGGCCTGGGCACCTCCTCTACTGGGGGCTCGAGCGCCGACGCCTCTGCAACAACCGGCTCGGTAGCCGGAAGGTCTTCAACATCAACCGGCCCTGCGGCCAGAGCTCCAATAATGACCGGCTCTGCAGTCGGCGCTTCAGAAGTAGCCGGCCCAACCGCCGATACTTCCTCAACACCCTTCGCGCACGCCGGGACTTCAATTACCTCCAGCTCAACCGCCGGGGCTTCGACAATTTCTGGCTCTAGGGCCGGAATTACTGCTTCCTCCAGCTCAACGGCCGGAGCTTCCATCATCTCTGCACCAGGACCCGGAGCTTCAACCTCCGGAGCAGGTGCCGCTGGCGCATCTTCTCTCCCGCGGTCCAGCGCTACCACAGGAGTCTCTGGGGAAGAGTCGAGGTCCATGACCACGACAACTGGCGCCGGAGCTCTCTCAGCTTCAGCCACCACTTGGGGCAGCCCCGGGACAGGAGCAGAAGCTTCTGCCCTCACAGCTTCAACTGCTGTGGCTGAGGGTGGAGCCTCACTCCTCTTCTTGGGAACGCTGCAGATGATGGATGAAGAAACTTAAAAAACAATTACTACAACAAAAAAACTGTCTGAGGTAAAGATTAAAAATTTACCTCGGGAGGCATCCGCACCAGCTTGCGCGGAACCTCTTTCCCGGACGTTCTGGGCTGGTCATAGCCGCCGCCGGCGTGGAAGCACCGGAAGGCCCCCCGGAACTTGTTGTAGCCACGGGCATTTCCCTAGTCGAGGCCCCCCTTGATCGGGAAGAACCTCCGGACCCAGAGGCCTCAACCGGCCCTGGTGCTGGGGTCGCATGCCCGGAGCTAGCACCCTGGGAGGACGCCGCTGCGGGTATAGTCGTCGCGGTTGTAGAAGACCTCCCCCTCCCGGGAGAACGAGCCGATGCAGAGGTAGCAGGCCTGACGAACCTTCCGTCGGCATGCCGCAGCTTCCTCTTCCGGCTCAAGGGTTCGTTCGCCGGCTCCTTGTCCTTGCCGACGACCTCGACCCTTGGCTTTGGGGCACGGTCAGAGCCACCTTCGGAAGCTCTAGGGATCACCACCCTGGAGGTCGATCTTCTCTCGACGACACCAAGGTCGTCAAGCACGGGCATCTTCCGCCGGAGCTCCCTGCTGGACTCTACTTCCACGTTCAGAGGGAGAAAAGTTGATGGCGGAGTCAAGTCGTCACCCGCGACGTCGATGCCGTGCTGGAATTTCTTGAGATGAAACTCCAAGGTTGTCCCCGTCATGTTGGACTTCAGCCCGGTCTCGACCCGGTCGTCGTCCATCACACTATTGAGGGCCCAAGCGAGTTTTTCGCTCCTCTTCAGCGGTGCCCACCTGTTGACCAGGAAGTTGCAAAACACCGCCTGAGGAGTCAATCCTCCCTCCACGCATTGGCGGATCCTGGTCAGAGCAGGGTTGAAGGCTTCCGCCAGCACCGGAGCTTCACTCTAGATTGTCGCGTCGATGTTGGGGAGGCCTTTGGACAGCTCTAGCCTCTCGTGCTCCTCCACCCCGACGACTATCCATTCCTTCTTCCAATCATCCCATTTCCCAGAGGGAAACGACCGGAGGTACTTGGATGGGCACTTCTTGCGCTTCACGAAGTAGTAGAAGCCAAGGTACTCATTGCTCCTACCGGTAGTATGGACGGTGAAGAAGGTCCAGAAGAGTTAAATGCAGGGGGGATGCCCACCCACATCTCACAGAAGTGGACGAAGATAGACACAAGAAGAATGGAGTGGGGGCCAAGGTGATACAGCTGCAGACCATAGAAGTCTAACAGCATCAAGAAAAAGGAGGAAAAAGGTGGGATCAACCCCACCATGGTGTACGAGGAGAAGTACACCATTTCGCCGGCGTGCTCCTTCTCAAACGGGAGCTCTCCCCCGGCGCGGGCCGAGCGGTTGAAGAAGTCCGAGGACCATCCCATGAGGGCCCGGACCTTCTTCAGGTCACCGTCGGTCTTCAAACGGCTCTCGCGGAGACCCAACTCCATCGCAGCACAGCAAGGCGGGAGAGGAAGAGCAAGCACAAGTTGGGAGTTTGAGCGCAAGATCAGATGAGAGGCGTAAAGAACCCCAAACGGTGCGCGCTTTCCTTCTTAAGTAATCCCTTGCAACGCTTGGATGGAAACCGCAAGGAAGTCGAAGATACTACTCAAAAATTCCACCCAGCCGATGACAAGAGGGCCCGAGACCACCCCGACGATCAAGTCGAGGATCTTACCCAGGCGAACGGTTGTCATCATGAGGCAGGAAGCCCGAAGGCGGCGGCCTGACAAGGCGCGCGGAACCAATACGATTTTTGTATCGGGAACCGGCGACCCTCAATTGCGTGAGATACGCACGCCAAAGATCTCACCTGCCGCACACGGGATACACCACGAGGCGAGGATTTAACTCCGAACCATCGCCAACGGCACATCTGAAGACCTTTGAAGACTCAGTTCAAAAGTCGAAGGATGGACCCACCTCTGGCAGAATGACTTCACCCAAGGGGTCTTCCCTAGAGGTGGGCCCAGGGGGCCACTGTCGGTACCCTGGGTACCATATACCCCTTGGGATTGCAAAGATCTCAAGGGAAAGTCATCCACTTGATTTGAAGACCTTCGGAGGACCACATGTCAGACATGTCCGGACCCGCTTCTCCAACATGGTTAGTCCCAAGGTCGCCACGTGTACTATCAAACTGGAGCTACCACCCGCAAGGGGGGAAGCTCCGGGCTATGTACCGAAATGGCACCCCCGGACCTAACCCCAGACCGAGGGAAGCTCCGGTGCTGACACGTGTCGGGTAACACCGGAGCCATCTGTTCTCCACAGTGTGCTCCGGTGCTGCCACGTGTCCAACCATCGGATCTTCAGCCTCTAACCTCAGGAAGACTCCACAACAGCTCCGGATCTTCAAAGGGGAATCAAGGACTTCAAGACCCGATCAAGTTTCATTAATACTATATTTGAAAGTGCATCTAGGACTCCCTTGTGGGTTTTGGATGATTTATGACAAGCAATTGGGATCCTAATCCTTTTGTTGAGATGAATGCAGGAAAATCATGAAAAATGAGCAAAGTACCAAAAAGAGGGAAATTGAGAAGGAAAATGAATTTGAGCTCAAGGAGAAGAAATTAGTAGTTTAGTATGTATGGAGTGTGTTAAGGAAACACACCAAAGAGCTCAATCTCACTTAATCACACACACACAATGCACAAAGCTATACAGGACCGGACTAGTCCGATATCAGCCGGACTAGTCCGATATCACATTCTGCACCAGATCGGACAAGTCCGGTCACCACCGGACTAGTCCGATATATTTCTGTTCCACTTCGGACTAGTCCTCCCCAGTGCGGACTAGTCCTTATCAATGCACAAGTCACACAAAATCGGACCAGTCCGTTGTGACCCGGACTAGTCCGATATTCATTCTGATCCACTTCGGACAAGTCCGGCGTCCACACGGACTAGTCCGATATACACCCTGATCTAAATCGGACAAGTCCTCCAAGTGCGGACTTGTCATCCTAAACACTTAGGGTTTCATATGTCCGGACAAGTCCGATGACAATCGGACTAGTCCGAAGCTTTCCAGTAGCAAAATCGGACAAGTCCGTTTTGAACCGGACTAGTCCGAGATTCTTGGACACTTAGGGTTTGCTTCACACGGCACACCGGACTAGTCCGGTCACCACCACGGACTAGTCCGATCTTTCTGAACCCTAACGGTAACTTCTAGAAACCCCATATAAATAGAGGTGCACGGCCCACTTTCACCTACTCTCGAACCCTAGCGCCGTCACACCTCCCAAGAGACTCAAAAACCATCTCTCTCCACGAAATTAAGTGCAAAATCAATCAATCCATTGAAGATCACTTGTAGATCACTGGAGAGGCACTTGGCACACGATTGAGCTCTTGGTTTGAATCTCTAACACACTCTTGTATCTCAATTTGTATATTTCGAAGTGTGTTATTGGTGGTCTTGAAACTTGTAATCAAGGGAGCTCTCAACTTGTGAGATCGCCCCTTTAACTTGGTGATTTACCCCTGTGTGATTAGTGGAAGAGGATTGGCCTTCGTGGCGATCCGACGAGGGATGGGTTAGTGAAGACCCGGTCCTTTTGTGGGCTCCTCAACGTGGATGTAGGTTGCCTTCGTGGTAGCTGAACCACGGGATAAGTCTTGTGTCTTGTTCGTTTGTGTTCATCATTCTAGTTGATCAACATTATCTAGGGTTTGATTCATTTTGTTGAATTCAAGTTAAATAGTTGAACAAGAATCATACTTCCAATAGAACTTGACATACAACTATTGAACTATTATTAAAGTTTATATTTCCGCTGCAAACGTCTACAAAATAATAAAATTGACCTAACTTGATCAACCTAGCCCGTGAAATCCGGACTAGTACGCACTTTACCGGACTAGTCCGATATATCTGGTTTTGACCTTGTTGTTGAAGTGCTACAGGAACCGAGAAAAACAAAAAGGGCCTATTCACCCCCCCTCTAGGCCTACATTCAATTGGTATCAGAGCAGGTTCTTCAAGAAAGAGTGCAACCACTCGAAGAGATCATGTCGGACATGAAGGAAGTCCAGAAAATCAACAACCAGGAAGAAATGAATAATGACAAGCACCAAAAGCTCGAAAGGTATCTCGAAGCCATTCAAGACTTCGATGATGATGATGATGAGACATTGGAGCTGAAAGCACTGCTCCGAAAGAAAGCACTTTCCAAAGGTAAAGCTAAAGTTGAAGAAAAGAAGAAGGGGAGTAGTCACACCGACTACTCCCGATATCCTTTTAATTATGACCGTTTAAATTCTAACAGCAGTCATTATCTATCTATTCCTCTCGGAAAAGCCCCACACTTCGATGGGAGTGATTACTCCATGTGGAGGCAAAATATGAAGATGCACTTGATTTCCCTTAACCCAAGTTTATGGCATATTGTGTGCACAGGAATAAACATCCCTGATGACGATGAAGAACTCACACCAAGTCAAGAGCAAGGCATCCACAGGAATGCCCAAGCCGCAGCCGTTATCACCTCATCTCTAAGTAGAGATGAATTCACAAAGGTGGACGGATTGGAGATTGCCAAAGAAATCTGGGACACACTACAGACAGCACATGAAGGTGACAGGCATGTGCGGGAGGCAAAGATTGAGATGATTGAAGGCGAACTGGGAAGGTTCGCGATTGAGGAAGATGAGTCTCCCCAGGACATGTACAACAGACTGAAGACTCTTGTGAACAAGGTTCGATCATATGGTAGCAAAAAGTGGAATGACCACGAGGTTGTAAAGCTCATCCTTAGAGCCTTTATGCCTCGCAACGTCACACTTTGCTCTATGATCCGAGAAAGTCCCGGGTACAAGAAAATGACTCCGGATGAACTGCTTGGCAAAATCATCAACTTTGAGATGATGGAGAAGCAAGCAAAGCACATCAAAGAAATAGCCGACCTCACATCGGCCAAGAAGAAGGGAGTTGCCTTAAAGTCCTCACTCAAGCCTCTATCCAAAGAAGAAAAAGAAGCACAGCTTGAGGAGGACAGCGATGATGAAAGCAGCGAGCTGGACGAAGAAGATATGATTTTGTTCATGAAGAAGTTCAAAAGAATTATGAAGAAAAGACAAGGAACAAAATCGAGTGAAGGAAAATACAAGGAGAAGACAGAGCCGAAGATGAGGCGGGCATGCTATAATTGTGGTGAGTACAATCACTTTATAGTTGATTGCCCATATGAGGACAACAAGAAGAAGAGTAAAGAGTCCAAGCCTCAACCGAAGAAATTCTTCAAGAAGAAGAAACAAGCTGAACAAGCACACATCGGAAAGGAGTGGGACTCAAACGATGAGTCCTCATCGTCCGATGAAGAAGAAATGGCCAGCATAGCCATTGAAAGCATGTCCAAGAAACCCACACTCTTCCCCACGCTCGGTGCAAGGAAAGCAAATGGAACTTGCCTCATGGCTAAGGAAGGTAAACGCAAGGTAAACATCAAAACTCCTTCCGTGCATTCTTGCTCGAGTGATGATGATCTAGATAGTGATAATGAAGATATGCTAAATGGTTTAGATAGAAAAACTGCTGCTAAAATGAAATTCTTGCTTAATCAACTTGTTGAGAAGGAAGAGCTAATTGATCGTCAAGAAGACATGATTATCTCCCAAAAGGAGAAGCATGTCGAACTTGACAATCTACTAGCTCTTGAAAAGGAGAGAAACCACTCACTAGAGCTTAAGCTAGCTTCAAGCAAGAAAACTTGCTTGGAGTTAACCAACTCAAACGTTGCAATCAAGGATCAACTTGATGACCTAATCAAGGTCAACAAGATCCTTGAAGTGCAGGTTGAGTCACTCAAGCTTAGTGAACCTTCCTCCTCTTCAACCCTACCTTCTCAACCCACTTCAACTAATATCGCTCATATTTGCAAATGTGATAAAATTAACACCAGGTTGAAGGAAAATTCTACCTCCACAAAGGACAAAAATCCTACCCAATGTGTAATATTTGACAAGGAGAGGATCAACTATGCACGTAGTGCATATTTGGTCCAAAGACCTCCAAATGTCAAGTACGGCATTGGTTACTCTCATGATGGAAAGCAAAGAGATGGAAATCATAAAAATAACAAGGGAAGGATTACCTTTGTGAAGGGAGGACCCTCACAACCTGGTAACTCGAAAACTAAAAATTTGAGCTCTCATGAAAACCGGACTAGTCCGGTTGTGGTCCGGACAAGTCCGGTCACACAGACTAGTCCGACCCATAGTCAACAGCAACTCTTGTTTAAAACCTTTGATGCTTCTTATGTATTAATGAAAAATAATGTTGGTAAAGTGTATGCTTATTATGCTGGGCCACGCCATGGGAACACAAAATCCCATGTGTGGGTGCCCAAATGTATTGTTACTAACCTCCAAGGACCCAAGCAAGCTTGGGTACCTAAAACCAAGGCGTAATTTGTTTTTGCAGGCCTACTCCTCCGGTGGATCCAAATGGGTGCTAGACAGTGGATGCACCAACCACATGACCGGAGAAAGGAGGATGTTTGTGGAGTATGAAGTGAACTAGGACCCAAACGAAGGCATCTACTTTGGGGATAACAGTCAAGGAAGGGTCCTCAGTACCGGTAAAATAGCAATATCCTCTGAACATACTCTTTCGCATGTTTTACACGTTGAATCTTTAGATTATAACCTGTTGTCCATATCTCAGTTATGTGACAAAGGTTATAATTGCCTGTTTACTAACGAGGGTGTGACCGTCTCAAGGAGAAGTGATGGTTCCGTTGCATTCAAGGGTATGTTAAAGGGAAAGCTTTACCTTGTTGACTTCAACAAGGATAAAGCCGAACTCGACACATGCTTGATTGCAAAAACCAACATGGGTTGGCTGTGGCATAGACGGCTAGCACATGTTGGTATGAGGAACCTTCAAAAACTCCTCAAGGGCGATCACATCCGAGGTTTGAAAGATGTTGTGTTTGAGAAAGACAGGCCTTGTAGCGCGTGCCAAGCAGGAAAGCAAGTTGGAGCACAACATCCTGCGAAGAACATCATGACCACGACAAGACCGCTCGAACTACTTCATATGGACTTGTTTGGTCCAATTGCTTACATAAGCATCAGCGGTAACAAATACAATTTAGTTATTATTGATGATTTTTCCCGGTTCACTTGGGTGTTCTTTTTGCATGACAAGTCAGAAACACAAGGAACACTCAAGAAATTCTTCAAGCGAGCGCAAAACGAGTTCTCACTATCAATCAAGAGTATTCGGAGCGATAACGGCACGGAGTTCAAGAACATACAAGTGGAGGAATACCTTGATGAGGAAGGAATCAAGCACGAATTCTCAGCACCATACTCTCCACAACAAAACGGAGTTGCCGAAAGGAAGAACCGAACACTCATAGAGATGGCAAGAACAATGCTCGATGAATACAAGACTTCGGATCGATTTTGGGCGGAAGCAATCAACACCGCTTGCCATACCACAAATCGACTCTACCTTCATCGACTACTAAAGAAGACTCCCTATGAGCTACTCACCGGTAACAAACCGAACATTTCATATTTTCGAGTTTTTGGTTCTCCTTGCTATATTTTGAAAAAGAAGCCCAGGACTTCAAAGTTCGCTTCGAAGTCCGATGAAGGTTTCTTGCTTGGTTATGATTCGAACACTTACGCCTACCGTGTTTTCAACAAGGCCTCCGGACTTGTTGAAGTGGCACGTGACATGGTGTTCGATGAAACTAATGGCTCCCAAAAGGAGCAAGTTGATCAATGTGAATTAGGTAAAGAGGAAGCCCCCTATCAAGCATTGAAGAGGATGGCTCTAGGCGAAGTACGACCACAAGAGTCATCGGCACAAATACAAGAGGAAAGTGAACCACGAGAGGAGATCAACAATCAAGGGGGAGCCTCAATACAAGATCAATCACAGGAATATGAACATGATCAACAAATCAACGAGGACAACAACTCAGGGGGAGAAGAAGATGAGCACCAACATACGACCCCCCAAGTGCCACACCCAAGAGTACACCAATGCATTCAAAGGGATCATCCAATCGACAACATCATCGGCGACATCCAAAAGGGAGTAACCACTAGATCTCGTATAGCAAATTTCTGTGAACATTACTCGTTTGTCTCCTTTTTGGAACCCCGCAGGACTGAGGATGCATTGAAGGATCCGGACTGGGTGGTGGCAATGCAAGAAGAGTTGAACAACTTCAAGAGAAACGAGGTTTGGGAACTTGTGGAAAGACCCAATGCAAACATAGTGGGCACCAAGTGGGTCTTCCGCAACAAGCAAGACGAACGCGGAGTGGTGACGAGAAACAAGGCATGACTTGTGGCCAAAGGTTACTCACAAGTCGAAGGTTTGGATTTCGATGAGACTTTTGCTCCAGTAGCTAGGCTTGAATCAATTAGAATATTACTTGCATATGCTACTCACCATGATTTCAAGCTGTACCAAATGGACGTAAAAAGCGCCTTCCTCAACGGACCGATCAAGGAAGAGGTGTACGTGGAGCAACCACCCGGATTTGAAGACGAAGAGTTCCCCGACCACGTGTATAAACTGCGTAAGGCTCTCTACGGCCTCAAACAAGCTCCTAGAGCTTGGTATGAGTGTCTTAGAGATTTTTTAATTGATAATGGTTTTCAAATTGGCAAAGTAGACTATACATTATTCACAAAAAATCTGGACAATGATCTTTTTATTTGCCAAATCTATGTTGATGATATAATTTTTGGATCAACTAATCAATCTTTCTGTGAAGAGTTTAGTAAAATCATGACAGACAGATTTGAAATGTCAATGATGGGAGAATTGAAGTACTTCTTGGGATTCCAAGTGCGGCAACAAAGGGAAGGAACATTCATAAGCCAAACCAAGTACACACAGGACATCCTCAAGAAGTTTGGCATGGACAAGGCAAAGCCCATAAAGACTCCCATGGCAACGAATGGCCACTTGGATCTCAATGAAGATGGACCGAGCGTCGACCAAAAGGTATATCGCTCTATGATTGGATCCTTACTATACTTATGTGCATCTAGGCCAGATATTATGTTGAGTGTATGTTTGTGTGCAAGATTTCAAGCCAACCCTAAGGAATGTCATTTGACAGCAGTAAAGAGAATCCTAAGATATTTAGTTCATACACCCAACCTTGGTCTTTGGTACCCAAAAGGCTCAAAATTCAATCTCATTGGGTATTCCGATGCAGACTATGCCGGGTGCAAAGTTGATAGAAAAAGCACTTCCGGCACCTGCCAATTCCTAGGAAGATCCTTAGTTTCTTGGTCATCCAAGAAACAGAATTCCATTGCATTATCCACTGCCGAAGCAGAGTATGTTGCAGCCGGGAGTTGTTGTGCACAACTCCTTTGGATGCGACAAACTCTAAGGGATTACGGTTACAATATGAACCGTATTCCTCTCCTTTGTGATAATGAGAGTGCCATTAAAATAGCCCACAATCCAGTTGAACACTCTAGGACTAAACACATTGACATAAGACACCATTTCTTGAGAGACCATTCCATGAAAGGAGACATATCCATCTCTCATGTCAATACCCAAAAACAATTGGCCGACATATTCACCAAGCCACTTGATGAAAAAAGTTTTTGCGAACTCCGAAATGAGCTAAACATTCTTGATTCTCGGAGTGTGGCTTGAAGATTTGCATACCTGTATGATTACTTCAAAATATTATTTGAATTGTTTTGCCTCTCTCTCTGCTCTCAATTATTGGACCTTCAAATATATATGAATGGGCTATGCAATTCTTTCCTGGTGACCACGGACAAGTCCGTGGTTACCCGGACTAGTCCGCCATTGCAGACTAGTCCGCAGTGTGCCGGTTAGGCCGGACTAGTCCGACAGACCACGGACTAGTCCGACTTAGGTCTCTGGAGGACTTCGGACTAGTCCGATCATGTCCGGACTTGTCTGATTTTTCGTGTCCATAACCCTAGCCGCCACCAAACCCTAATTCCCTCACCCCACACTCGCCCCCAAGCTTTCTCTCTCTTGCGCTCGAGCTCCCAAGGCGAATCCTTGCTTCCTCCGTCGAACAGCCTCAATCTTGGGCGGAGATCAAGCTTGAAGACTCGGGGATTGAAGTTAGCGGACAAGTCCGGCCTCCAACCCCCAAAATCTCAAGCTTCCTTTGATTTCTTGGTAAATTTTCTTCAAAACCCTAAGAAATCACAAATTTCTCTATTGCTTATCGTTTGGCCTAGCATTCTTCACTAGTTACATGTCTAGTTGATGTACTATGTGTATGCTAGACTAGTTTTACCTTAGGGATCAATTTTTGTCCAGTCTGTTAGGTTTTTGCGGATGAACACCGGACTAGTCCGGTCCAGGTACGGACAAGTCCGGTCCCCCGGACTAGTCCGTGCCTGTGCACCGGACAAGTCCGTTGTTTCTAAACTAAAACCTAATTCTTTAATTCCCTAATGCCTTCTATTGCCATCTTACCTCACCAATACCTTGTATAACTTGTCCTCTCTCTTGATCACTCATTCTCAGATCATGTCGAGCTCCGACAACGAAATCTCCGATTTCGAGGCCGAGTTGGACCACGAGGTGGCACCTCGGTCCTCGGCGGGTCTTGGCAAGAAACGCCAAGAGAGACCCTCCGAGCCTGCTCCCTCACCTCCCCAGGTTCAGAGGAAGGTGTGTGTCAAGAAGCCCGCCTCGAAGGCTGCTACTCCTTCAAGTGGCCTTCGCCAAGCTAAAGGGAAGGGCAAGGGGGTTGCCACAGGGCCTGTTGGGCCCCTAAAGCTGCATACTCCCAGAGAAGGGGTTCGGGACCCCAATGAGGAAAGATTCAATGGCAAGGGCAGCGATGTGGCTATGAAGTTGAGAAGTGTTGATTGCTATGCAAGGCCCAAGCAAGCAGCTGATGGCAGGTTTTGGTCAAATTTCCATGCTGATTTCTACAAGCTGGTCTATTTGCCGATGAAGACCCCGGTGGTGCGCAGTCAATGGATTGACTGGACCCACCTTGAGAACAGGAAATGTGCAGCTTTTGATGAAGTGATAGCAGCTGCAGAGAGACATGGGCTGAAGGATCTGTTTGCCTTCAGATATAATTGGAATGATGAAGTGATTGCACAATTCTATGCAACGTGCCACTTCTCAAGCGAAGACGAAGAAAGTGTGACTTGGATGACTCATGGATCCAAGTATTCTATTACTCGGGAAGAGTTTGCCCGCCTGCTGCACCTTGACTCTGAAGGACATGACCACCTCATTATCCACAACATTGGGGTCATTGAGAGGGATGGAATGAAGTTCATGTATGAGCCCACCTCCAAGTATGTCCCTCCCTCCACAAAGAATATGAAGCCTTTCTTTGTGGTCCTCAACAGAGTCCTCAGGAAGACGATTGCCCCCAAGGATGGGGATGCAGGGAGTGTGCAAGGCTACCTCCGGACCCTGATGAGGGTCATTAGAAAGAAAAGGCAATTCGATGTTGCAGACTATATTTGGAATGATATGGTCAATATCTCAAGTACCCCCAACCGATCCTGTGGCTATGCCCCTTACTTGATGTTCATGATTGAGAAGGTCACAGGAATCGAGTTTGTGAAGGATGTGGAGCACACTCCACTGAGGCCTCAAAAGCCTCAGTCAGTGAGTGTCCAGGCTGCTCCATCGCCGGCCTCAAGCCCCGAGGCACCGGCAAGGCAAGAAGAAGCTGCTAGGGCTACTCCTCCCTCCAGGGAAGCCCCTCAGAAAGGATCCGCCAGTGGGATCCTCAAGTACTTGGCTGCAATTTTCTCCTCATGCAAGAAAACTGAAGTGAAGCTTCACAAGCTAAATCAGAAGAGGAAGGAGAACATGAGATACATAAAAGCCAATGTGAAGCAGCTGAGTGAGAAGATGGAGATCAACCCAATTAGATCTCCAGTACTTTCTGAAGATTCTGATCCGGACATCACCGAGCTCAGCCCCTTGACTCCCTCCGAGCTTGCCTATTTTGGCATTGGGGGCTCGAGCAGCTCCGCTCCTCCTCCTACCTCTCAACCTCGTCAAGCGGAAAGTGATGAAGACGATGAAGACGACGAGAGGACTGACAGCGAAGAGTGAAGCCCTAGGACCTTCCTCTCTCTCTTTTTGGTGTCTTGATGCCAAAGGGGGAGAGATTGAGGGGGAGTCTCTTGTCTTAGCTTTAGCTGCATAGGATGCGAGGAGAGAGCTCTCTCTTCTTTTAATTGTGATTGCTTTTGCTTAACTCTGTTTTCATATCATGTTTGGTCCTGTTATGAATTGCTCTATTAATTTGCAAGTGTGTGATGAAATCTGAGTTTTTGCCCCTGAAGTGCCATATTCACTTGATATTAGTTGATAAATGCAAATTCGATCATTCTTAATGCACTCATGCTCTTAGTATGCATCCCACAATAAAGAATGCACATATGAATAATTATCTTGTTGCTTGATGTATTTTTGAGTCATATGTGCATACTTTATGAAAATCTCATTTTATACCTCATTTTGTGAAATCTCAATTGGTTGTCATCAATCACCAAAAAGGGGGGGATTGAAAGTGCATCTAGGACTCCCTTGTGGGTTTTGGATGATTTATGACAAGCAATTGGGATCCTAATCCTTTTGTTGAGATGAATGCAGGAAAATCATGAAAAATGAGCAAAGTACCAAAAAGAGGGAAATTGAGAAGGAAAATGAATTTGAGCTCAAGGAGAAGAAATTAGTAGTTTAGTATGTATGGAGTGTGTTAAGGAAACACACCCAAGAGCTCAATCTCACTTAATCACACACACACAATGCACAAAGCTATACAGGACCGGACTAGTCCGATATCAGCCGGACTAGTCCGATATCACATTCTGCACCAGATCGGACAAGTCCGGTCACCACCGGACTAGTCCGATATATTTCTGTTCCACTTCGGACTAGTCCTCCCCAGTGCGGACTAGTCCTTATCAATGCACAAGTCACACAAAATTGGACCAGTCCGTTGTGACCCGGACTAGTCCGATATTCATTCTGATCCACTTCGGACAAGTCCGGTGTCCACACGGACTAGTCCGATATACACCCTGATCTAAATCGGACAAGTCCTCCAAGTGCGGACTTGTCATCCTAAACACTTAGGGTTTCATATGTCCAGACAAGTCCGATGACAATCGGACTAGTCCGAAGCTTTCCAGTAGCGAAATCGGACAAGTCCGTTTCGAACCGGACTAGTCCGAGATTCCTGGACACTTAGGGTTTGCTTCACACAGCACACCGGACTAGTCCGGTCACCACCACGGACTAGTCCGATCTTTCTGAACCCTAACGGTAACTTCTAGAAACCCCATATAAATAGAGGTGCACAACCCACTTTCACCTACTCTCGAACCCTAGCGCCGTCACACCTCCCAAGAGACTCAAAAACCATCTCTCTCCACGAAATTAAGTGCAAAATCAATCAATCCATTGAAGATCACTTGTAGATCATTGGAGAGGCACTTGGCACACGATTGAGCTCTTGGTTTGAATCTCTAACACACTCTTGTATCTCAATTTGTATATTTCGAAGTGTGTTATTGGTGGTCTTGAAACTTGTAATCAAGGGAGCTCTCAACTTGTGAGATCGCCCCTTCAACTTGGTGATTTACCCCTGTGTGATTAGTGGAAGAGGATTGGCCTTCGTGGCGATCCGACGAGGGAAGGGTTAGTGAAGACCCGGTCCTTTTGTGGGCTCCTCAACGTGGATGTAGGTTGCCTTCGTGGTAGCTGAACCACGGGATAAGTCTTGTGTATTGTTCGTTTGTGTTCATCATTCTAGTTGATCAACATTATCTAGGGTTTGATTCATTTTGTTGAATTCAAGTTAAATAGTTGAACAAGAATCATACTTGCAATAGAACTTGACATACAACTATTGAATTGTTATTAAAGTTTATATTTCCGCTGCAAACGTCTACAAAACAATCAAATTGACCTAACTTGATCAACCTAGCCCGTGAAATCCGGACTAGTCCGCACTTTACCGGACTAGTCTGATATATCTGGTTTTGACCTTGTTGTTGAAGTGCTACAGGAACCGAGAAAAACAAAAAGGGCCTATTCACCCCCCCTCTAGGCCTACATTCAATATTAATGACACACGATCGTACGACCTTAATTAGCAGTAACGATGCTGTCAAAGCCCATAACTCGGTCATTAAGGGTAATTAAACGTGTTGAATGTATATCAATATCAGTAACCACCAGGGCCACATGTCGGGCCAGGCTAACTTGTAACGGCCTGCCCTTGTACTATAAAAGGACAGGCCGACGATATATAGGACACGTCTACACACACGTTCTACATACGCTCTAGACGCTCTAGACATACATCCAATACAACTTCAACACACCCCGTGGAGTAGGGTATTATGCTCAGGCGGCCCGAACCATGTAAATCCCCGTGTCTGCTGTGTCATTTACAATTCGCCTTCTTGAATCTCCGCGCGCCCACACCGAACCTCAAACTCCTCTAACACTTTAGTAGTGTCGGGAGATCCGCCGGATCAAAACCAGCGACAATACTGAATCGCATCAACCACACCTTTATATTCATCTGAGTTTCAGTTATTTAATCTAAAATTAAAGTCGAACTTAGAAGAAACAGTAAAATAGAATATTGTTAATCGCAACAGCCTTGTTAGGATGCCCGTGGTAGCCTCCTACGGCAACACGCATTTGGTACTTCAGACATGCGCCACAAATGCATGTATGCAGTTCAAACCCCTTCATATAGTGTCAGCTGAACTCTGCTATGGACTGCAATACATTGAAACAAGTAAACATATGCTCAGCAGTACAACTATTTGAACTAACTGTGATTTGGTATATACATATACAGGAGTCATGGACTGAAGTGAGAAATTGAAAAAATTGTGGCAATATGTTGACAACGTGAGAAGCAGTAACTCGAGGCCGCCGCATGCACCCATCCATTCATCAGCGGAAGGAAAGAAAATTGCAGACGTTTGTCTGCGTGCGAGTTGGACGTGATGTGAGGAATCGGCAACGCAGCGCTCCCACCCATCCTACACGCTTCTTCTCCCACCTCCCATCCCGCGGTCCACCTCTCAGATTCCATTCCCCGCCCACCGCTGTCTGTCTGTCTACATTGCTCACAGAGTTAATATTGTTTAAATATTAGGATGAAGATGATAAGACATGGAAAAATGAGTTGATCATTGTATTTCCTCTCGTCACATAAGCGACTCTCATATTCTTGCTACAACAACAACTCTTGTATGTTGCATGTTGAAATCTGGTACTATTCTTAAAAAATGTTTGTTATTCTTGTTAAATAAACAAATTTACGCTAGTAGATCAGTCTATGCTTCATTTTATATGTGAACTGAAGAAAATACAGGAGTTGGTGTACGTGCTGGAGTAGTACATGGAAGGGGGGAGGCGAAGATGAGTTTTGGTGCAAGCAAGGGAAGAAAGAGGATAAAAATTCTGAAACGAAAGGTCTTTTATCGTCTCATCTTATTTCTTGGGCCCCTTCGCCTTATATAGCCTTAGGTTACAATTTGAATCTGATTTGGACTCTTCAACCTCTAGTTAAAAATATCTATCTCTAGGAAATTATCTTCTAGAGACAAAAACCAATTTGGACCCTCCTACTTCAGCGTGTAAGACTGCAACCGACCTATGCTGGTTTTTTTCTGTTTTAAGTAGACCAGGCTATCGACTCCAGCTCTTCCCCCATTAGGCGCATGTCCCTCTTGTATGAACTAACTCGGTCTAGATCCTACACACCTGCATGGGTGCAAGGGGAAGATCACCCAACATTCTACTTCTGATATTGACATTTGCGCACATAAATGATATCAATGCATCCTCACATCTTCTACCTTTCCAGTGCCTTGGTTAAGATGTATGGGAGGTGATCTTGATTGAAAATATGTTCAAATGGGTGTTATGTTAGTGTTAATCATCATGGTAGATCTATGGCATTGAGAGATGGGATTTCCATATCAATGTATCCGTGCCACCTTTAGACTTTCATTAAGGATATGATGCAAAAGTCAACATAGAGAATTGCTTGTAAAGAATTTAGACGATGCAACGGGGTGATAAACGATGCCAACATCGCCTTTTGTATCTGAAAATTACCTTATTGGCTACAAATGATAATTGAAGTATGTGGTTCGTGTTTTTCTCAAGCACATGGGTGGTGACCTAGTCTTCGGATTGATTATTAATGTGATTGTCGAAGTGTTTTTGCAACACTTCCTCCGGACCTACTTTGAGTGCAGCCCGCGGAGGTTCTTGATCGACGGGGGCTTAGTCCTGAGGTGAGGCTACACGTATGAGAGATGGGTGAGATCTTTTACATGGTTCGGGCCGCCGGAGCATAATATCCTACTCGACGGTGTGTGTTGTATTGCTAGAGAGTGTGTTCTCTTGGGTCTGAATGGTCTGTCCTGTAACGATGGCTACCCGGTCCTTTTAAAGTAAGGTCGGGCTCCTTACAAGTGGGGTATGTGGCCCTACAGGTGGCCCGGGACTATCTTATCCTAAAGATCTAAATCTTTCCAGCTACGCTACCTCTGACGACGACTTGAAGACCCATTGTCTTGCCACCTTAGACGCTAGTGGCCCATGCGTAGTCATTGATAAGGGCAGGGAATATCCCGTCCAAATGTCTTGTCGCCGTAAGCTACCCACTTAGCGAGCGGGGTAGGCCTGCGGCATCTTCATTGCGATGCGATTGGAGGGCACAACGCTACATGACAGAAGGCGTGCACCACGTCGTGCGCTTGGGGAAGGCGCGTGTCTTCAATGCCCGATTTAGACAAGACGCATTGCCCCTTAACTCCCACAGCCTACCGTTCAAGACAAATTGCAGGACACATCGTAGCACCAGAGCCAGCCTTAGCGGGGAAAGCCGGATCCTGTACCGCGGGCCACGTGGCAGCCTCGGAGCCTATCTTTGAGGAGAGTTGTGGATCCGATACTGCCGGACACGTGGCGGTTCCAGAGCGCCTCTGTGGGAGAGGCCGGTCCGGAGCTTCGGGCCACGTGGAGGCGCCGGAGCCCTCTCCTATGGAAGGGCAGGGCCTCGTCCCGCCAGGCGTGTGGCAGCTCAGGAGCCCGTCTCCTCGATGTTGTCGGGTCGTCTCCCCGAGGGTGTCGGGTCCCATCTTGAGGTCCACGTGGCAGGGTTCGGAGCATGCCATTGAGGAGGGGTGAGGTTCCGGCCTGTTGGACACGTGGCGCCATCGGACCCTGCCTCAACGGGGAGGCAGAGCACTTAGGCATTTTATCCTGTGCGCGAGAGCATCCAGTATGCTGGTACTGATAATGGTGTTTGCAATTCTTGATGTTACCATTTATTTTTTTAAGCCTTGTGCATCATAGGATGCAAAAGTCTATACTGTATTTGTATGAAAGTTGGATCATCTCGATGTAATTGAAAATTCTCTTATAAAAGATGGCTAGTGTTTCCGAGTTGGATACGAGCAGATGAGAAGAGAACATTATCTGAATTTTTGTTCCTACCGTCGCTAGGACAAACTAGCTAACGAAAGCGGGTAGCATATGTCTTTTCAAACAACCCTGCAAAATCTTAATGATAGAAGACGAGAACGTATCAGCAACAGCTGGCAACAGCTGGCTAATGAAGGTGCGACTCAAGTAAACAAAACCATGAGTAGAGACAGCACTTAAGGTTAATGATGAAACAACGCCAATGTACAAACCAAACTAGCTCGAGCATGGGGATGTTTGGATTGTGTGTGTATGGGGATGTTTGGATTGCTACCACGACGCGCATCACAGCTGGTCCACAACGAACCAGGTAGGTGGCACGCTTCACACTCGTTTGCTTTGTCTGAAACTTTCAGTAAAATTTTGTGACTGGCTCTAACTTATTTCCCAGTGCCAATAACAAAAAAAAGCAAATACATGTTTCCTGAACTGTTCTGAATTACTTATCTGAATTTGTACATTTACTTAAATTCACAAGAGGTAGTTGTTCTCTGAAATTGATGTGGTTAACCTAGTTTATATCCCTGTGACTTTCTATATATGATTTTGGTTTGTCCATTTTTGAACTAACCAACGTTATATATAGAAACTTCAGATGGACATAAGAAGTTGCCTGGCTGGTAGTCTCTGCTTTGTTCATGACAGAGAAACTTCACAACTGAAATCATCAATCGTACATGTAGATTGGATTAAGGGAAATCATTTTATAATAGAGTGCCCTTTGAATTAGAGTATGATGTTGTGACTTCATGAAATGGCTTTCTTAGTGTGAGTGTGTGAAATAAATCGGGTTCTTCTCTATACCAGTTTGGTGTTATAATATAATGTCCAAACACACATCATTGGCTCATGTGTATGAATTGCGGTTTTTGCATCAGGCATCATGTGACATATGCAATTCTTGAACCCGATTTATTTCACACACACTGACACCATTCTATTGTTTTCTCATTAGGGTCTCCTTGAGTCGCCTTTTCGCGTTCAAAAACAAATGCTAGACTCATGGATCAATTAAAAGATGCAAGGTCTGTGCGGAAGGGGGCTGACAAGCATGATTAGAAACAGAACGCAGAAGGGGAAATTAAGGAACTAGTACCATTACTTGCTTTGTCTGAAACTTTCAGTACTATACTAGCTACAGATATGTCGGTTTACTTTGTGCGTTTATCGGCAAAGTCTATCACCAGACATATGTCAGGTTTTCTTTGCTGTTGGCTTTTTACTTGTGGAAACTCTTATTGCACTATGTGTTCCAAGATATTGAAGCATTTTGGTCCAGTGATCAATGATGTTTGTTTGAATCTCCCTATGAGATGCACCAATCGCATACTGAATCGCACCAACCACAACTTTTTATTCATCTAAGTTTCAGTTATTCAATTGAAAATTCAAATCAAACTTAGAAGAAATAGTAAAAAGAAAGGATTGTTAATTGCATCAGGCTTGCTAGGATGCTCGTGGCAGCCTCCCACGGCTACACGCATTTTCTTGCATTTGGTAGTTAAGACATGCGCCACAAATGCAGGTATAGAACCTCTTCATATAGTATCAGCTGAACAAACAAATAGCATGGAAACAGCAGCAAGGTTCATTATCACTTATGACCTTCCGTATGAAACCTAAACCTATATCTACAGGATATTTGCACAAGAGAAATTGGCTCCGGTGCTTGCTACTGATTCTGCAGAAACGTTCTTCATCAATGCGCCCATTGACCTTACCAACATTTTACGCCTTTGCCTGCATCACAATGTTAAAGTTGTCATGCACAATCTATGCAGCACAATATTATTAGTTCTTCGCTCTCTAAGGTTTCATATGATACACGCAGTATTGATAAGAGCTTGTTTGTCTTTTCATCTAGAGGATTTCTTTTGAGGATCTAATTGCAGCAATTAATTTGATTGGCCAAATCTGCACTGTACAAGGTATCATTCTTGTACTAAGTTTGCTTTCTCTTTTTAGTAAAGAAAAAATCATAATGGAAAGGAAAAACATAAAAACATCATATAAATACACAGGCATATCGACTATCAAGTTTAAAGTTCTACTTGTGCATTGTGCAAATTTATGATTGTCCATTACGATGCACGGGAACGTTATGACGATACTAGTAATAAAAAAAATATTTCAGTCAATGAAGGCAAGCACAATAAAAGTGAAATACTAATGTGACAAACCTGGGAATACAGGAATGTGCCAAGTATGGCAATGGCAGCTCCTAGTGCATTGATAGGGCGGACAGGTGTGTGGAAGATAATGATTGAAGAAACAATCACTGAGATGCGCTTCATTGTATTGCCAATGCTAAACGTCAACGGGGAAATCTCATCGAGAGACATATAGGACACTTGGTTATACAAGTGATAGAACACACTCTGAGCAGCAACCCACCTATAAAATTTAACAGTTTAATATCAGAATAATGTCGGTGTTAATATTCATGACATAAGCTCAATTTTAAATGCAGAAATTGATCCAAAATGTAGCATATAGTTCTTGTTATGTCTCAGTCTAACATGAATATGACCAACAAAAGAGTACAGGTCATAGATCGATAACTAGTCTTTATTTCAAGCTGTCTTGTGTATTTTAGAATAACAGCAAAGTCTCTATTTCAAGCTGTCTCATGTAATTTAGAATAACAATCTAAGATATGAAAACAATGGAAAGAAAAAATGCAAAATATTTACCAGATAACATTGGGGCCAACTTCAGCAAGAGCCTTTTGCCAACCAGCAGCCCACATTTGGGGACCCTCCATAGCAATAGCAAATGGAGTGAGTATGACCAGGGACATTATCGACAAGCAAGCATAGTAATTCATGCCACTGACGGCCTTCCCCTTCATGCCCCTCTTTGAGAAGATGTTGCGGAAAACAAATGCAAGATTGGAAATCATGGCACCCATAAATCCTGGTATGAGGGAAATGAGTGAATATTAGCAACAAAAAAAAAACAAAGAACGGAGCATCTACTAGCCTGCGAAAGATTGTTGAAAACAACTGCAAAGTCGCATATGATTCTTATTCTCTTGTCAGGATGAAATGAGAGAAAATGGACATTGTACGCTTCTTCTGGGGGAAAAGAGGATATAATAATATAAGTCTGTAATTTTGTACTATCTGAATTCTCAAAATAGATAACATTTAGCATATTCTATGTCCTATCCATCCTTTTTTTTCTTACTTTTCAGTTTACACAAGTAATGACTATAGAATGAGTAGTTTAACTCAATTTCTTTTTCAAAAGCAATTGGAAACTGACAACCTTAATCTTGAAGCTCATTTTTTCCCTAAAAAATAACATCAACACTAATTATTCATAGAATATTCATATCGATTCCTAAGTCAGTGATTGAACATAATGTCAACGAAACAATTCATACTTACCGACCATATTGAAGTTCAGCTCTGTGACAGCAGCTAGACCACAACCACCAATGATTGGGAGAAGGGAAAGATAGACAGGTACTGGGAACGTCTCCCCAAGGATGAATCTCGACACCAAAACACTGAATGCAGGCTCGGCACTTTTAATGATGTGTGTGAATGACACTGCAACCTTGGACATGCTCACCGTCGCAGCAACATGTCCAATTGTGTGCGCAACAGCAACCTTCATCCATTAAACAACCAAATTCAGTTACTCTATTCCAATATGATACAATTAAAAGTAATAAGCGATGAAAATAAAGAGGTGTATAACTCACCGGGAAAAGCACTTTCCAGAAATCTAAGTCAGTCTTGGGGGCTTCAACAAGGCGGGTGGCCCATGAGAAAAGCATCATTGCAGAGCCGCACGCAAGGGAGAGTGTAGAAGTGAGCCAGGGGTATGGGAAAGCATTGAGAACCTTCTTGTTGTAAATGTTAAATATCACATTCAGCGCCCACCAAGTCGCAAAATAGATGGAGATCTTTAACTTTTGTGCAGCTTCCGAGCGGACCGGCACCACCTCGGCCTTGGACTCCTTGTCATCAGCTGCAGAAGCCGCACAACGGAACTGAAGCAGATGTCTCAAAGGCTTCAGCTCAGCAGTTCGTGGACCATCAAGTGGTGCAAGGTAGAGTGGTCTGAGGGAAGGGACCACACATTTGGAGGGTTTGAGACTGGACACAGATGGAACCAAAGCAGATTTTGAGCGTAGGTTAGAGGAGCCAGCGAAGGCCGCTGCAGGGGCAGGAGAGAGCCTCAGAGAAGGTATCATGGCTTCTGCAGATGAAACAAGAAGTTTTTAGATGGCAGCAGACGAAGTACAGTGTAGAAAGTGACACAATTGGAGTTTCCCTGAAGAGTGCATAGAAACAAATCCAAATTGATGAGTTCCTCGCAAAATAAGCTTTCTCTGAGGTGCTTAAAATGAGTGCATCCGCGCTATACAGAATTTCCACACGGCAAGTCCATCACCACCCGGAACATCAAAACCCATAAACGCTAAATCTAAATTTCTGGCCGATTGAGGCCACAAAGCATCGAAAACACTTGTTTTCGCGTGGTAATCCACCTCCAGCGATCTATCTACTCCGACAGATTTCGCATGCAAAGGGTCGTTGTACTACAAATAACGGGACAAATAAGGGGGGCAGGTAGGACGATGGCGGTGGCGGCGCGGCAGGGTGGTCTAGCGGTGGCGGGCAGGAACCAGCGCCGCGGGTGGGTTCTCTCCGGCGAAAAAGGTAACGCACAGGTTGACGCCGCCGGCGGCCCGCCGGGGGTAAGATGAACAACAGGTTATGCAGAAAAGTGAAGAGGAAAAAAACATAACAAACTTTGCAGGATCAAAAGAAAGGATCTTTACCTTCCCTCCCACCAACCCAGCCACGGCAGATTCTCCGGATGAAACCAGACGCGGCAGGGTGAATCCGCCCGGCCCGGCCGGCTCAAAATCGAACCACCGCAACACCACACCGGTAGATAGATAAAGGCCCTTCGCGACGGGTTCGACGCCCGCGGCCCTCGGAAGCTGAGACGGCAACTCGGAGATCACGAGGAAGGAGGAGGAGGATGAGAAGGGGAAGGTGGCGGCTCGGACGGAGCGGGGCTGGTAGCCGGTAGGTGCCGGTCTGCGTTTCCTTTTTCTTCTATTTCGGTCCCTGTGGGGGTTGGGTTAGCAAGGTTGGTGAAGCGAGGGGGCTTTTCTGCAAATGTCTTTTGTTGGGAGACCGATCCAGTTTTTGGGTTTGGAGATTTTTGTACGACTTGCGGTCCATGTGAAACCTGTTTGAAATTCTATTTGTACATGAATTCAATAATTAGAAATTCAGTTAGGTTGTTTGTGTCTGCATCCTATCTCCATTTCAACGGTTATTTCATGCTCGTCGATGTGAGAGTTCGTCGTGCATATATATGGGGACTAGCTGTGAGCATACAACCCGAGCGTGAAGATCATCCTGAAGAAATCTGAACTCGAAACTAGAAAATCCGAATTCTGAAATTCGAAATTGCACCATCTCATTAGCCTTCTTCAACCATTTGTTTTTATTTATATTGTACTTCTCCTTTCTCGAAAGATTATCATCTTTAGTTCATTTTTTGAACTAAAAGTGATAATTTTTTGAGAAAGAACGGAGTACAATAAGTTCATTTTTTGAACTAAAAGTGACAGTTTTTTTAGAAAGAACGGAGTACAATAAAAGCTAGCAACACGTCCACGCTACGGTTACTAACGTCCCCAACTGTTTTCGGTTTCATCCCGGCCGTTTCGTGGGTCGTAGGGGATGTTTGGTTTGGAGCCACAATTTGCCACACTTTACCACACCTAAGACCGTCCGCACCAGGGGCTACTGGACGCCAAAAGTCCAGGTGGGACCCACCTCGAATGCTGGAAATTTAGAGGATGCTGGAAAATTAGATGTAAAATTTATGAGAATTGTACTGTAAAATTAGAGGGTGCTGGATGTTTAGAGGAAGTTGTTGGAAATCTATAGGACCCACACTTAAGAGTAAGTTTTTAGAGTATACGAGTGCAGATAGCCTAAAGTTAGTCAAGTTTGACCACCTTAGTCATGTGTTTGGTTCATAACCACAATTGTGGCAACATTTCTTGCCACCTAACTGGGTCCCACATGTCAAGGTCTCAAAAAGTGTGGCAAGATTACCTTAGGCTTGCCAAGTTGTAGCTGAAAATTTGAGCACCTAACCTTAATCGAGTTAGGCAAAAATTTATGACAAATTATGACAACCTTAGTATATAAATCAAACAGCCCCGTAGTCTTCCTGCTCCAGCTGCACAACCTGGCCTCACACAATATGATGCTGAAACACGAACCAAAAACTGTCATGTATCCGTCCATCATTGAGGCTATCTCCAAGCACGAAAATTGGACACCTATTTCGGCATTTGCTGCTCCTCTGGAATCTAAAATTTGTAGCCCACTTTTTACCCGCCTCCAACAGAGAGCACGGTTTGACCCCCCTCCCCCTGCATCTGTTGAAGAGTATTTTCACCCTACCCCTAGGAACAAAAATGGTTTTAGGCTGCTATTTAGCTCATCTGTTAGAGATAGTCTGAGGAATTAGGGAGGAGAGTTGTTGGTTGGTAAAAATTCACAAACTAATTTCTAATAATCTATCCAACTGCTCTCCTCTAGCTTATACTCTCTTCTTCTTTAATTGCTTATCGTTAGAATAAGTTTTTTAAGTTCAAACAACAAATAATTAGAGAAGAAAAGAGTACCACCTTTTCATGTTGATTGACCTGCAAATAGTTTAATGGACAGCAAACAAAGCACTACCTCCGCTCTTCCTTTTTAATTCGTTGACGTTTGGAGGGCTGCGACTAGCTCTCACCACGTCAACAAAATAAAAATATAATAAATTGTAAGTTGTATAATTAATATGTATAGAAAACCAAACCGGGCCTAAGGCAAAAGAAAAATATCCACACTCCAAATAAGATTATATTATCACTGCAACTGTTACTTTTGTCATGGCAGATCCCGATCTTTCAAGGCCAACAGAGGTACCATTCCACGTAACTGCCATGCATAAACAGATGATACACAGTGTATTTAAGAACATGTACCTTAATGAATACTCTCACATTAAAAAATTTGTCATTTTTTAATTTAAAAATAAATTAAAACGTGACAAACTTTTGAAGACGGAATACAACCGCACTCTTATTCACTGTTACATCAAGCACGTGTAACATAGTGCGAAACATCACTTATTAATATTCACGTAGAGTGTAACTAGACCACCACACATCAGCCATTGCATATTCACGTAGAGTGTAACTAGACCACCACACATATTTAAAAAAAACGTACACAGTGCCGAAGTCTTCCACCTCAACAGTTTGGGGCTGGCCACCACCTCAGTTGCTCGGATAGCCGTCTGACGAGATTGTAGTATAGCATAATAAGTCAAGTGTATATATATATATATATATATATATATATATATATATATATATATATATATATATATATATATATATATATATATATTCCCTTTATCTCTGTTTATCGTTTGTTAGTTCAATGAACTAACAGGCGATAGACTTTCGAGAACGGGAGTATAAATCTTTCAACTGGAATAATAACAATTATGTGATAAGTATGTATAGCACATACAGTAGATGGTAGCAATTACGTACGTAGGTACTGTACCTGTTAAGGACGAGGACCGACACATCCTTCCCACCAACAAGGTGGAACGCAAGCCCCGAAAAACCCACCGCCTTGTCCTGCGTTGAGATCACACAGTTCCTCTGGATATTTGCAGCATTCATCGGAGTAGACACACAATTCCCATGTGTCTGCACAAGACAGAAGACGTCTCGTGCCTTGGTTGTTGGACAGCGGCACAGCCGCATCATCGGTGCCATCACCTCCTGATGATCCCTGTGGCTCTGAGAGGGCCATGGCCAATGAGGTTGCCATCGGCAGCAGCAAGACGATGACTGCCACCATCAGCACCACCGTCACACGGCCGTCTGCTATACGGCCGCTCTCCATCTCTTTCTAGCTCTCGCTCAATCTCTTTGGAGTTTGCTTCGCTTCTTTTGTGTGCGTTCTTCTCCGATCTTAGTCCATGGCTATTTATGGAATGTGTCGGATGTAACCACCTCTCTGAGGCGCGCGGTGACTAAAGAACGGGCAATAATGCAACAGCTATTAGCACCCATGCCAGCTCCAAAACTACTACATCTGTTATAAAATAATTATCGTTTTAAACAATCAAAAGAACTAGATATATTGTCCTAACAACAGATAAATTAAAACATAGGGAGTATTATTCTCTCCGTCTCTAAATACTTGTCGTTTGTTAATTTAAAAATAAACTAATAAGGGACAAGTATTTGAGAACGGATGGAAGGATTACTTATTATGGGATCCAGCTAGTTAGCAAAGTCAGCGCTTCGACGTGCTGAACTGAACTACCGCATAACTTCTCTTAATGGAATGAACCCATGCACGCGCATGACATGTTCTGCAGAAAAATATACTCCTACTTTAGTACCAGATGTAGAGAAGAAGTGAATTGATATAATTTGATTTCCTCAAATCTGAACTCCGCTTCACCAATTTTCTTAAGTTCGATCCCTAAAATATGGCGTCGCTGAATCGGATGTGCATAAAAATAGTCAGCATAAATGGATGCTGCAAGGTTCTGCGCTGAGTTTAATAACAGTTTGGCGGACGTGATGCTGTCAGGTTCCACCACATGACTCCAGCGACCTGCCATACCCCTCCAGCTGCCTCCCAGATTCATGCCTCCCAGCACAGATTGAAGCAGCACGACTACAAACTACAGTATGTCAGAGAGAAAATGTCTACAATCTAAATACTCCCTCTATTTCCAAAAGCATGTCGCTTTGTAGTTTATTTTTAAATTACAAAACGACAAGCTTTTAGAGACGGAAGGAGCACTAAGATTCGATATTTCTTGAACAGGAAAGATGCATGTCAAACCACAAAACTGCCAGAAACAGGTATGCATGGACCCTCATAATATACCACACTGCCCCTCTAGTTGGTCCACTTGTAACCTAATGGTGCTAAATTCGAATCAGTCTCCTTACAAAATAAATAAGCAGGAAAATCCTGTCTAGAAATTTTCTTCCCTGGACTTACAACGTGTAGGAGCCTTTTTGCCTCTGGGTGGTCCATTTCTGTTTCTGATCCCACACGCAGCAAGAAGTCCACTGCAATCACCAGAGAAACTGTACTGCCAAGATCAAGTTTCCATGGGAACAAATCAGGCTCTCCTTGAGCTCCGCAGTTTGCCTTCGTGTTGCCGTCGGATGAGCAACGACTGCTGGTAGAGGTTAAGGTCGAGGCCGTCGACATTCCTTCCTACGCGTGCTTGTAGAATTGCCTACAGAGTTGAAAACACTGATATCATTCAATCAAAAAAAAGGATGTATAGCACTGTTATTTCTACTTGAATGAAACAGGCTGATATCAAAGCTTCAGGGGGGGAATAAGGAGAGCTGTACATCATTATCTGGGCGGATCATCAGCTCGCCAATGAACTGGTACATCGAGTTTGAGCGGAAGCAGCTGCCGTCCCTCAGGTGCTGAGTGTCAACCTTCAAGCGCACGCTGCCATCTTCAATGACAGCAGTAGTTGCAGAGTCCACATCATATGACTGGAGCCTGTAGAGTGGCAAGGAGAAGCTTAGTTCATCGGAAACTTGGTATGTTCAGAACTAAGTTGAAAGGAGATTACAGCACATATTTTCCAGTTACCCGAAGGGACTGGGACGCCCCTTGAACAGCATCTCCCACGAAGGCTCTAGGTCCCGCAGAATAACAGGCACCCCTGGTTTCAGACCACAAGATGCCATCTAGCAGCACAAAATGTGGTTTGTTTTTCAACAGCACAGGATGGGAGTTACACGAGGCACAGGAAGGTTTTCACAAGCAAGAACAAAATGTGGTTTGTTTTTCAACAGCACAAAAATGTGAAGAAGCTAGGGAACACGTACATGAACTACTTGAATTGCAAAGTGAGAACAACGACACGATAGGGATCCATGGACTTGGTTACACAAATTCAATTTTTGAAGTAGCCACTGAAATGTCATGACAGTACAGTGTACAAGTAGAACGCATAACAGTTCCAAATTACTCTAACAAACTACAAAGACACAAATAAGATTAGGTTGACTGTAATCTGATTTGGATGTTTTAATACCAAAAGATGAAAAATTAAAGAGAGTACATAAGACATCAAGGGCAACACAACCTAATAATGCCTTAAAGATTGGAAACGAGATCATGTCCGAGTCATTAAAGCATGTTTCATTTACAACAAAAACAGCATTGCACACTTATTTTTTCAAGTAGCTTTGCTCTCCTTTTATTCCTATACAAGGATGCAGTGCAGGAGACTGACGTTCCATTACATTAGAGAAGAAAGGATGTACATAGATTTAAGATCAGCACTCTACAGTACAGAATATAAACATGTGTCGAAGAAATATAACTTGATGTTTTTAACTATCAACAAATCTTGTGCTTCTAATAGGCAACAGCAAGCATGTGAATCCTCAAGTGCATGGCAACAATTGCCTTAGCAGCAATTGCCTCTGCATCGACAGTTGGATCAGTTGTATCAATTACAATCCTTGGAACATCCCCAATGTCAGAGAGATGCAACCTCAGTCGACGCTAATTTTGCTCAGGTCAATGCCCTGTGGGGTCAAGGTGTCATCCATAAGGTTTCTTAGAGCAACTCTCAGATCAGGTACCCCCTCTTCCAAGATGGCACAAATCGGGAATATCGGAACACCCTGCACTCTCCTCTTCAGTTCCTTGTACATTTCGTCAGCCCCCTCCTCGTCTATCTTGTTTGCGACGATCAGTGATGGTCTTTTCGTCAAGCCTTCTTGGTAATGCTCCAGCTCCATGACCAAATCCTGCAGCTGCTCCCACGGTGGGACACCCTTCCTGCCGTTGAGTGTGGCTGCCAGGTCAAGCACATAGGACAGAACTTTGGTGCGCTCTATGTGCCTCAAAAAAGCATGGCCCAGGCCACGGTTCTCGTGGGCTCCTTTGATCAGACCAGGTATATCAGCCACTTTCACTGAGAAGTAGTCCTCATATGTTAGGTTACCGATATTGGGCCTCAACGTGGTGAATGCATAGTCAGCTATCTCTGGGCGAGCCCTAGAGAGGGCACTCAGCAATGTACTCTTTCCGGCATTAGGCAAACCAACAAGACCAACATCAGCAATGCTCTTCAGTTCCAAAATGAGCAAGGTCTCACTTGCTGGCTGTCCAGCTCTCAACTGGGATATCTCCTCATGTCTATTTTCTTTGGGCAGACACATCTCCTTGAAGATAAAAGCATTCCCCAGTCCACCTTCACCTCCTCTCGCTACAATCAACCGCTGGCCAGGTTTTGTCATTTCAGCAACAGAGTATTGCACCTGATCTTGTTCCTTGTTCTCTTCCTCTACCTTTTCCTCCTCATTATCCATGTCAGAGTCATCTTCATCCTCCCAAAATTCATTATCCTCATCCTCTGACTGGTCACTTTTATTTATATCCACCTCATGCAGATAGTTATTTGCATCATGGTTAGTGACGGAGAGCCCAGGCTTAGAGCATGTATGTAAGTACGTTTGTTTCTACGGTCGACTGCCAATTCCATTTCCATCATTATAATCCTCGGGAGCAGTAGGCTGATGGGATAAGCACCCACCCAAACCTTTCACCACCATGTTGCCAATCTGATTTGAACTTGCTGCAGAGTGTTCCACAACATCAGGGATGTCCCAAGGATCAAGAGTTCTGATTGGTTTATTCAAATTGTCTGCAGAGCGTCCCACAGCATCATGCATGTCCCAGGGGTCAAGAGCTCTGGTTGGTTTATTCACAGTGACAGAAGGTTGCTCCCCTTGGACTAGATGAATCACCGTGCCTACTGGTACTTGGGCAATCTGTCAGACATAAGAATAGAAGTTACTCCCGTCAGCTTCTTATAGACTTAATAAGGTTGAGAAGGACATATAGATGCACAAAATCGTAACAACCTTGTCAGAACCTCTTGTTCCTATCTGATTCTTAGAAAGTCCATGGCCTCCTCGGCCTGCTTTCTGAAAATCAAAATTACACAGGCTTAAAGTCAATTATCAGTGAATTCAACAGATTTCACATGCTGAATCTCATATTAATCTACATCACAGGGTCTATTTATCAGCATAGGATCTTTCTGATTCAAAATATTCAAGCTAAATGTTTGATTACGGCACAATATTGCAGGAATAAGATCTTAATCTGCAAACAGGATCAGTGCAGGAAATATTTTTGACTCGGGCCGAAACAGACAATTCAACATACTGTGTGATGCTGCAAGCAACTGAAGTCCCAGACAGAATTTGAGCACTCAAGAATGACATTGCCGCCTTTTCCTCCATTGCCACCTGCATTTGGCCACCGCATCATGTATTTGTATTATGTCAGGCAAGCAGAATGGTTGTCACAACAGGGGTAGTCAGTCCACTCACCGTCAGGCTTGCCTAGCCGGTCGGCCCTGGAGCGTCTAATGCTGATGCAGCCATCGCCGCCGTCGCCACCCTTAGCCCGTAGTCGGAATCTGTCCACCATCCCCCGCGCCTGCATCAGAAGTACAGCTTAGTAAGGTAAGCAGATAGATGGTGGTGAATTGGGACCTCTGGAGGAATTGGGAATCGTGAGAAGAGACCTGCAAAGGCGCCGCCTTTCCCTTCCTCCCCTCCGGCGCGGAGACAGGGCCGTAGTGGCGGCGTCCTAGCCCGCAACCAGCCCACGCTATTTGTGTCTTCACCGGCGGGAGGAGGAGGAGGAGAGCCTGCTGCTGCCGCCGCCACATCTCTGTTACTCTACTCAAGGACGCAAAGAGCGCGCGCGCTGGTGGATTGGATTGGTCCCGGAGGGGCCGAGGATTGGGGTGATTGATCAGCCACGGTGGGAGGGGCGGAGGGAGGTGGCGCCGCCGTCACTCCAGTCCCGGAGAAGAAGGAAGAGGAGAGGCGAGACTGGGCCGGGGCCCATATCTCTATAACTGGGCCGGGGCCCACATCCCTATAACTGGGCCGGGGCCATCTCTGTAACTGGGCCGGGGCCCATATCTTTCTGAATGGGCCGGCGCAGCCTTTTGCGCACTGCAGCGTTGCGTTGCTTGTCCTGTCGCTTCCCCAGCCTCGCCCCGACCGCCGCGGCGATGGCGTCCACCGCCGTCAAGCTCATCGGCAAGTGCTCTGCTCTCTCTCCCCCGCGCCATCACGGGCACTCAACCTCTGGTATTGACCCTCTCTGTGTTTTCCTTGCCCTCCTCCAACCTCCGTCTCTGTCTCGGGCGCGGCTGATACTCACCAGACATCGCCGTCAACTTCACCGGTAACTCCTCTGCCCCACCACATTCCCCCAGTTCACTGCCTGGCTGACTTATGCTTTCTCCCTGTGCCCTTGCACCGCGCTGCTGCTGCTGTGAAGATGGCATGTTCAAGGGCATCTACCACGGCAAGCAGTGCCACGTTGCCGACATCCCCACCGTCCTCGCCCGAGCATGGGCCGCCGGCGTCGACCGCATCATTGTATGCCCTCCGGCGCCGCCCGTGTGCTGTCTGCAGCAGGCCTTGGTTTCTTAATAATCCCTTTTCCTTTATTGGTTCCCTGCTACCGCAGGTCACCGGAGGGTCACTGAATGAGTCCAGGGAGGCGCTGGAGATCGCGGAGACCGACGGTTAGCTCAGCTGCCTCCACGTGGTCTATTGGCTAGTGCACCTGTTGGTACCTGTTAGTGCACCTGTTCGATGTAATTTTCCTTCTAAGGTGTCTTGTAACTTGTTGTATGCAATGCAGGGAGGCTGTTCTGCACTGTGGGCGTCCACCCGACGAGATGCGGGGTAATGGTGGATGGCATGAGCGATTTCATTTGCTTTTATCGGCGTGCGATTGCACATTGCTGGCTTGGTTATGTAATCTCTTGCCTTTTGGATGGTTAGGAATTTGAGGAGAGCGGAGACCCAGAAGGGCATTTTCAAGCGCTTCTGGATCTGGCGATGGAGGGGGTAGCGAAAGGCAAGGTTTGTGTTCGGTGGTATCATTGCCTGTTTTGTGCATATGCTTGGCTTGAATTTTCCGGTGTAATGATGATGCATCCTGTCTTGGTTATCATTTTCCTTGCAACCTTTCGGTAAGCTTGGTTCTTCACGTAGTATCCAAGTTTCAGAAGCAAACATCCACACTCTCCTGTGGGGAATTGGACCTGATTGTCCTTTCCTTCAGTAAAGAAAACTGTAAAATTAACAAGGTGATTTCAGTCATTGCTAGTGTAAATACCCAAGTACAGTCAGTAAACTTGCCTTGTTTCACCAGTGCTTACGAGGGTACTAATGTGTAATGAGCCTCTTCACAATCCATAATGCGTTTGTATTTACCTGCAAAGGTGTTTGATTGGATGTTTAATTGTTGAAATTAATATGCAATTTTTATGTACTAATACATTCAGTAATTTTTCAAATGTTGTTCTTTCAACTTGAGATTAATTTTTCTGCGCGGGTACTCTGATCTCTGCAGGTTGTGGCAGTTGGTGAATGTGGTTTGGATTATGATAGGCTCCACTTCTGTCCTGCAGATTTACAGAAGAAGTATGTATTGTTACCAATACAAGGTCAGAAACAAACAAACAAATAAATGTGTTGATCTACCCATTTCTGAGTGATACATTTCCGTTTAGGTACTTTGAGAAACAGTTTGAATTGGCTGAAGCGGTAAAACTACCAGTGTTTCTTCACACGCGGGGCTGCAGGTGAAGACTTCTGTGAGATCATGTCACGTAATATGTACAGGTGTTCCACAAACTTGATAAAAATGTTACTGTTCCAATTGTAAAGGAATGGACGGAAGTGGAACATAGTATGAGAGCTGTTTTTTTTCCTCTTTCGCAGATTTCCTGGTGCGGTTGCACATTCTTTCACTGGCACTGCAGAAGATCGTGACAAGCTCCTCTCTCTAGAGAAGATGTTTATAGGTTATCTCCCTCACTTTGCTTTACAAACCTCAACTGGAGTTCCTTAAGCACACTTTCCTTCACAGCAGCAATTTCTTCCAGTTTCTGTTGTTAATTCATCTTTGCAGACAGTTCTATGTTGAAAAACTATATTTTAACACCGGTGAATTAGGAGACAGTAACATTTGAAATAGCGTTTTTTTCCTCATCATCCATTATGGTCAGGTAAATCATAAAGAACTTTATGGACTACCATGTAGGTATTAATGGGTGCTCTCTGAAGACTAATGAGAATCTTGAGGTTCTACAAGGCATTCCTGTGGAAAGGATGATGATAGAGACAGATTCTCCATATTGTGAAATAAAAAATACTCATGCTGGGATCAAGTTTATAAAATCAGTCTGGCCATCCAAAAAGAAAGAGAAGTATGAGTCAGGTTCAATAGTAAAAGGTCGCAATGAGCCTTGTTCAGTCAGGTAAATAAAAATTGTTTTGCATAAATGGGGTTATATGTTCTTAATGCACCTGGAGATGCAGTCTTTTATCATGAACAGACTGAGCAATAAAGTTGATTTCACATTAATGAATTGTAGCTTTGAAAAAATCAATGATGTGCAGTTAGCATCAGCCTTGTGCCCTGGATGCAAAACCAAATTACAACTTTTTGTTGTTCTGCTGTCTTCAAGAGAGAATTCTCAAAGCAGTTCTTTTTTTTTTTGCAGTAAATCTCAAAGCATTTCATTTTCATGACTATATAGGCTGCTTTGAACTGCAACCATAATTCATCGTCCTTTTATTTTCATTCAATTAACATTCGCGCATGACTTATGTCTCAGTAAATTCTGGTGACTAGATAATTATCTATTTCAGGCAAGTCCTCGAGGTAGTTGCTGGATGCAAAGGAATCGCTGACATAGAAGGCTTGAGTAAAACTCTATACCACAACACATGCAGGTATATAACTATGTATCAAGAATAGAATTCCTCTAATGTTAGCTCCATCTATGTAGTACCTCCCTCACGTTTCGAACATAGTGATCTGATTAATAGATGTGGCAACTACGCAGGCTCTTCTTTCCTCAGGACCTTGACTCGTCTGCAGATGCACAGCTTGAGAGCGGTACCACTGTCCAGAATTAGCTGATTGGCAGAGTGAATGGTTATTGAAAAAACATTTCCATTTGTTTGCTGCTTGGTGTCATGTTCCAGCTTTCAATATGATCATGAAGTATTTTTGCCGTGCTAACTGCTAAACTGTTGCGAGATCTAAATTGGTGCTATGAGCCGATGGTAACCTTAGCTGT